>JAPZDX010000025.1:11793248-11811932 GCA_029783625.1 Naso annulatus
ATAGAATGCAGAGAGAGGTATTTTATTGTGTTCGAGTATTTAACCCAGAAGATGATGACGCTATAATCTAGCTAAAGCTCAGTCACGGACATGCATCATGCTGCCAGTGCAGTTACCACCGTCACAATCACAATTATCAGCGTTACCATAGGCTGAGCTCAGCTGTAGCACTGGTAGCTAGCAGGCTTGCAAATTCGACATGATGAGAACAGATGGCCCTAGAAAAAACTTCATAGAAACTGCACATCGTGGACTTTGCTGAACGTAACGGGTAATTGTTTGGATCAACTTTAAAACTGGTAAAACAAATTTTTTATTTCTGAAGTGAGAGAGGCAGTGGTCTGTCAAATGTCATAGATGACCAAGCTGGAAAGCCAAGACAGTATAATTTGTGTGTTTTGAATGTGTTTCAATTGAAGATGAATTGAAATAATGTTACAATAACTTGTATTAAAGTTTTATTACTAGTCGGCTACAGAAAACCTTTTTTAACCTCTGGCAGACACCCAGAAACAGACTGCATCTTACACAACAGTGTGACTTATGTTCCAGATTTTAAGCATGATGACTAAACAGTACTCAGTTGTGTCGAGTCTGTGGGTACTGAGATGCTCTCTACAGTCTCTGAAGAAAACAACCCAGATGATGTCAGCAAGGTTATCTTGGCATGGGCTTGGAGACCACAACTTTATGTAAAAAATTTAGTCTCAAAAAACATTTCTTGGAGTTAAAAATGACAGGTAGGCCTATTCCAGGTTCATATATTCCTATTTTTCCTTTCTTCAATCAATTATCTTGCTCCTGACATAACTAGAAGAGGTTCTGCACAGCCTCTGTGCAGACAACAAATACGCATGAGCAATGACCAGTCATTGAAGGTTCCAGTGTTCTTGAAACTTGACAGTATTAGCTGCAAGAATTCAGGATACTTTGCTCTCTGCTGCACTGATTTGAACTACCCTTAATCAAATCTGTCTTCTTTTGGAAGTGCAAGTCTAAATTTGGGTACACCTTTACCCCACAGCAGAATCATGAAAATCTAAAAGATGTATGTTGTACATGTGCTATTTATGCTTCATTACAACCAAACAAAAAGTTAAATATTGAACTTTCTTTGCTGAGCTGATAAGGGGAAAGATTTGCTGAGACAGGATCGGTCATTTGTCTTCGATGAACAGATGTGTCCATTAGGCAGCCGTGTATACACACCATTAGACGCTGAGATGCCCAGTGACATTCTATTATTCACTGCAGCACAAACCTAATGCAATGCAAAAAAGCAAGATGGACTACTTCAGAATGTAATTTAACAATATAAATCTCATTTCAGGTAAGTGAGGAGTAAGAAATTGTTTAGACTAGTTGGGAAAAAATCCAATTACAAGATCCTTCCAAGAGGAATAATGAAAACTGAAATGAGTTATGTAAATTCTGTTTGGGACGTTTTGTCAGGGTAAGACCATGACTGTGCATACACATCTGTAGCCTAAACATATCATGCCATACACAGGCTTAGCACTATCCTGCCAGCACTTTCATTTCCCATGTTCTAATTCAAATACTTCATTTCCCCCCTGTCACCTCTTTGATAGTGCTGCTAATGTTGCTTAATGAAATTTGTTGACAAAGGAACAGCGCTCTGTCCTGTTTTCAACATATTGAATTAGCTGTCTGGGGAGGGAGGCAACGACAGAGAGAGAGAGAGAGTGAGGGAGAGGGAGAGAGAAAAAAGCCCAGGAAATAGATGACCTCCCCCAGTCACTGTCAGCACACTGAGAGGCCCCATGAATCTTTATGTTTGTCTCTCTCCAGGGGTTAATGTGGTTTTGATGAAACTTTGTTTTAACACCTGACTTGGTGGAGTAAAAATAAGAGGACAGGCCAGGCGAAGAGAGAGGATGTGAGGCGAGGAGAGGCGAAGAGAGGAAGAGAAGAAGAGAGGGAAGACAAAGGATGATTTAAGAAGAGGGAAGTAATGGACTTAACTTAGTATGCTGAAGCCTGTCAGGAGATAAGAGCACTGTCCTCTTACTATGATACTGAATGTGTGTGTGTGTGTGTGTGTGTGTGTGTGTGTGGCACTGATGAGGGAGGCATGTAATGTAATAATAAAACATGAATAAGCTCGAGACCAGCAGCTGGCCGGTGAGCTGAGTTGAAGTTGGGCTACAGGGACCTATCTTTCCACCAGCTAACTGAACCTCTCCAACTAAATCACCACAGAGAGCAGAGGGACTTCCCAGCGCTCCCTTTGCCTTTTGTTCTCCCTTTTGTTTCTCCTTCAACACTTCTTCTCCTCAGCACGCAGCTTCAGGCGGGAAAGCCTATGTCCTGACTTCCTCACACATGAGGAGTTAAAGCTCCCAATATAAGGTGGTGTCTTACTTCTAGGTTAGCGGCTTAACCTTCAATTCAAACTAAAAAACAACATGATCACCAAATGTTTGGAAGTCCGTTCAATTTCTGCAACACTGAGATGAAACACACGGCTTATGTGTGGATGGAAAACAAGTTTCTCAGTGAAGAGAACATGACCGCAGTTGAACTCCTCTTCTCACAGGCTCGCTTTTATTGATTCTGTCTCCTCAGGTACTCTGTATGTTGAAGGAATGTCTCCCTGACTAAAACGCTGCAATTAATAAATAATAGTGAGCCAGTGACAAGTGTGCAGGAGTCCTGAGAGCTCACACCTCGCTCTACTTTGTCAATACTGCTGCCATGTTGATTTAGCTGTGCAGGATACTCAAGAAATGTCCTGAGGTGTCTATGAGGCTCCTGTGACTTGTCTTGTGCTTCACCCTCGGCAACAATGAAAGCTTAAAGGAGCTAGGTTATATACAAAATCGATCCACCGCTAGTGGTAGCAGTTCATCATTAGCGTTACACCAAAACAAACCACTGTGTCAGCCACACCTCTCCTTTCCAGTTGCACTCCACCTGCCCCACCCCCTGTTCTCAAATCTGTCTAATGGCAGCACCATGTTTGCTTTGAGAGGAATTTCATCCTCTGGTGGAACAAAAAACCCTTGTTATCAAAAGCTATGCAGTATTAAATTAAAGGAACAATCTGATGCGACAGCTAACAACACTGGCGACCTGGCAAGTACTGCTTTTTTTTGTATGATTACTATATGAAGGGAACAATAGGAGCTTTTAATATGAGTCTTTCTACCGCTGTGTGTGCTGTCGACCTGAGACTCAGCTATGCTTAGCCATTCAGTGCATACCAAGCTGAGTCTCACGCTGCCTCTAGTGCATACAACACAACATGTTAAAAAAACACCAGACAAAAGCACTAAAACTGATATCACAACACAAAATAACAACATGTATGTGATTATTTTACAGCTTGTGGAAAAATGAATGTTAGCTTTCCCACTTGTCTTGTCTGTAGGCTACAGATGTTTGAGCCAAACCTGCTGCCGTTAGTGCTTACAGCTAGGTCCTGTCGCTGCATCTACTCGATGAAAATGGGATTTTACTTCAAGTGAAAAATGTCTGTTGTCTCTTTCAGTGATGCATGGCAGGTCAGAATCTCAATCACAACACAATATAACAACATTTATGTGATTACTGAAGAACTGGTGACGTTAGCCCTCCTACTCGTCTGTCTGTAACGGTAGCCGGGCCAGGGTTAAATATAAAAATATGCTTGGCAGCTCCTCACCGGCTATCAAAGCAGAAAAACTTTGAAGCGTGATAACAACACACAAAAAGGGCGTATGTGTCATTCCTCATTCTAGATGTCAATGCCACTAGTTCTTTACATAGCAAAGTATGTCTTGCCTGAAGTCTAATAAGGCTGAATTTTGTATATAGCTTCCTTAAAATCTGATTGATGACGCCAAGAAGAATTCACAGTTTGCTTCCTTTTGTTAGCCACTGCATTTCACCTTACCATACCTTTCTTCTTGACTAATCAAAAAGGTTAAACATCCTCTTTCCTTTCTCCTCTATCATGATATGGTTTTGTGGCATTAACATTGAGACTGTGCAATTTCATGTAGCTAAGAATGAGATCATGAGCACAGGCCAATGGCTGGAAATGAGGCTACAGTTAGATGAGAAAAATGAGGTTGGAGAGTTTTTCAAAAAATCTTTAAATAATTTTTAGCTGCTGTTAAGTCCTGTGACACAGTATCATGTTCACAGTCATTTGCAGAACAGACAGAGAAAAGGAACTGCTGATATAAACACAGTGGAGGGGGACATGAGTCGATACAGAGATGGTAAAATAGGGCAGCAGGAAAAGAACAAGAGGCAGGAGAAAGACAGAGAAGCAGAGGAGTGAAATGACGCCAGACGATAAGAGTTAAAGTAGCATCTATCAAGAAAAAGGAAGAAAATTACACATAATTTTAACTGTTCAGACATTTAATTATATATCACAGCAGCTCTTTACGTGCTGTTTTAAATTTTAAAGCAATCCTGTCCTTGCTTTTATGAAACCATTGAACAAATATTGTTTACTAAGAAATGGTAAATGAGAATACTGCACAGTCTAAGTGAGAGAAAAGCAGTGAAAGAGATGAAGAAAAGTGTCACACATAAAAAGAGATCAGCAAAAGGGAAGTCAGAACTTCGAGGAGTAGGTGTGTCCATCAGATCCACACACAGGACTTGATTGGAGTGCAGAGCAGAGCCTACATTTTCCATGAGCGCCCACTTCAAGCCTGTGCTTGTGACCTGTGCTGCCTTTCCTTGGTTTCACACTGAGAGAGAAAGAGACAGAGGGAGGATTTAATAGAGTCATGAATAAGAATTGAAGCCAAAACCTTTCCAATGTATATATGTAAAACATTTTCTCCAACATTTCTGTATGGGGGGAAAACTGAAGTGCAGTAATAACTTTGCAGGCAGGTATATTATCCAAAATAGCACAACTAGTTTCCCACGGAGCAGAAAGTGTTTCCCGTTGTCAGGGTCAGCTGAAGCACAGTAAGGCGGGATTGGTCCATCCAGATTTGTGTGTAATTATGTGCAATCACATTTGATCCAATTCTTGCAGCAATTTTCCATCTAAGTGCTCTTACTGAACACGCTGCTGCCTCCTGATCCATCGAGCAGGGATGGAATTAGAGCCAGACAGACTCTAACACAGTGACAGCAAATTATACAAAGTAAAAAATGAACTAGGCCTACTAAACAGGTGCATAGTCATATAACCTCTAAAATCAAAATCTAGATATTCCCACACACCGTCTGGGAAAAATTTATTTACAAAATGTCAGTTCTTCTTGATTGGTAAAGTAAACAGATTGAGCAAACACACATAGATGTACTTTCCTAAATTACCAACAGTGGACTATCACTCCACACCAACCAAGTGTGGGCTGCTGTTACTGGTCATTTTAAAAAAGAAAACAAAAACATTTCTTAAGGTTTTTTTTTTATAGTGTACATGCAAAGATACTGTTACTCATTAATTTCAAGGAAGAGACTGGCAACCCTGATCAATGTCTGTCCAAGAGGGGACTTTTATGGACTGCAGTGAAAATTACTTTTGTGAAAACAAACTGAATAGGCATAGAGGCTTTTTTGATGTTTTGAAAACACTTAAATTTTCCTGTGACCAAATTGTCTAAATATCAACTCACGTAAATGTAAAATAAATTCATTCTTGACCTGTAAATCACTTGTGAAGTGGCTGTATGTTCTAAGATATTTTTATATAGCTGTTTGATGATATATCTCATCAAAAATGAAAGACAAATGGACCCATTTAAAACCCTTATTAAAATACAACTAACTTAACAACACAAATCATTCTAAATATCCAAGGGAACCAGACCCTGGTTTAGCCCTGAAAGCTTGAAAAATAAACCAAAGTAAAAGTAATTATAATATCACAATGAGTAAGAGTTCACCATTTAGTCCCAGCAGACATCTGCACTCTGTAACACTACACAAATAAAACCCCCGGCACGCTGTCAGCCACATTACTGGTTCTGTAGAAGGGTCACACTTACCGACAGAACTATAGTATTTGCTATGGCAGATTAGATTTTCACACCACAAAGATAAATAAAACACTACTGGCAGAAAAGGTAAGATGAAGGCACATTGAAACTTGTTAGTTGATGCTGGAAATGTTTTCCCTCATCTACCTGATCCAATGATTCTCCTCCTCCCCTGTTAAGCACTCTTTGCATAAATGCAGTGAAATTCAAGTACGCACTTGAACTGTTAGCGTGATTTGAAGGGTGGGATTTACTTGACCAGGGGAATTAGTGCATGCATGACAAATATTCACTGAGAGAGACAGCTACAGAGAGCAGAGTGGAGAGATGATCTATTAATCTCAAACAGAAACAAGAAAGTGATCTCTCTCTCTCTCCCTCATATTCCACTGTACTTCAACCCCCTGCTGAGTTTCCACATTGCTTTAATCTGGAAAGGCTCGGATTTAATGGTACCACAACCCCCTCACAGCAGGACAGAGATGTGCACAAATTACCACTGCAAGTCTCCACAATGGTTTTTTAATTATAGATTATTGCAAATATAAGCCTGCAGCCAAATGCAATTGCCTTACAAAGAAAGTCAAAAAGTATAAGCAATCATTAACACAAATCTAAACAAAAAGAAAAAGATGTTATGTCTGGGTTTGTGTCTTGAAAAGTTTCTTAGAAGAGAAGAAATTTAATTAAACATTTTCTTTTGTTTGCTGGTGGATTTTAGTAAATACAACAGTAACACCAAAGTGTGCACAGGGCATCTTCAAACAGGCAATTTTGTTATGGCAGTGAATACTAATGATGTATTATCTCCTGGACATACACGCTGCAACATTAGCTTAATTTCTCAACACTGTGCAAATATATGGGGAGCAACAAAGTTTGGATTTGCCCTCTGAGAGGACACTGGAGCCGTGTTATGCTAATAACTGCAACTAATTTAACTTGTAGATGAAATAACATCATGGTCCCAAGCTTCAGTAAGCGATGCTGCTGATGAAATACAGATTTCAGGTGAATAGTTTGACATATTAAGCAGCAAATAGGGCGTGTAATTCATGCAATTCAAGTAAAAGTGTTAAAGCTAAGTATCTTAGGAACTAATGACTTGAAGAAATCAATTAAACCAAAGACACACAAAAAAACTTTCAGATGTCTTTGGTGGGTAATGCTTCTTGAGCTGAAAAATTAAAAAACTTTAAAATTTGCAACGTAACAAGGTTGAAAACACAAACAAATTGGCTGCTAAGTCTGAAAAGAAAACATATAGCTGTATTCAAACAAACTGATGTTAAATATATGTCTGTATTTGCGTCACTGAAGCAGGTTGTTATAGACTGTTAACACACAAAACAATGGCCAGTGCCACCCACAGAGGCAGCTGGCACACTCCAAAATCAGATACAGAATTAATTTTTATTTATAGTCTTACTACCATGTTTTGTTCTAAATGTAGACTATTAATGTCTAATTATAGTATTTGATCATTTTAAATGTATTTTAAAATTATTTTCGTCATGCCTGCCAACCAATCCGCAGTCGCTGACCTGACTGTGACCCTAGCGAGCATCATGGGAGACTAACGTTAGCCATACTATAAACTGTGCAAGTTTTGTCGCTAGTTCATCGCAATGAAACAGAGCTCCCTGCTTAATTTTCTCCAAAAACCTCGGCTTGATGTTCAGCACAAGGCCTACAGCTGAGGAGGACGTCTCTCCCTCCCCATCAGCAAGTGTGACTCCTCCGGCACAGCAGGGTATGGGGCCCATGGAGCATGATGCGGATAGTGTTACTGAACCACAGGACCCTAACGTGGCCACCTCAGAGGTTACAGACCTTTCGGCAATAGACAAGCCTGCATGCCAGCCAAAAGTGTGTGCTTTCCCAGCCACGCATGCAGTCAGTGGAAAGAAAGGGACTTTTTCTGGTAAATGGTATGACCGATACACTTGGCTAGAGTGCAGCATTAAGCTGGACACTGTTTTTGCCAGTCCTTCCACCACATTGCCTGTTAGAAGCTGTTCTGTGGAGCACCTGTTTTTTTAACCGTAAACAGGATATGATCCAGCAACAGAGCAACCATGCTCACAGAAAGACTGATCGCCTCTCATTGCTTGTTTGAAAAAGAACTTGCAGAGACATTGGACTCTAATGAAATCTTTAAGGCATTCAAGGCCAAGCCACGCCGACTTGCGCTTCAGGTGCCAACTGCACAGATAGGCACTTTTGTACTGTGTTATGACTATGTTGTTGTCAAACCTGAGCAATATGGTTGCATTTTTCACTGCAGTATAAAATGTAACCATATTGCTCAGGCTTGCCTGCAACAAAGTCATCACATGTGGGATGACTGTTAAGCCTTAGTAATGTATGGTAATATTTGTCACTGTGTTAGGGATGTGTTGGAGAGCACAAGTAATGTGTGTTGTTATGTTTTTGAGAACATTAGTCAACTGAGCTGCCTCCTGCACCCAAACCATCTCACAAGTCACTAATGTTATGCACTGCAGCAACACAGTGGTAGCACTGTACACAATGCTCGGTGCTGTCAAAGGTGCTTATCCTATAGCTGGGGCAGAAAAGCTGCCAGTGTGTCTCTTTCTCCCCTGCGCACAGTAGTGGGATGATCTGCTATTAAATTAAGACGTGTTAACTCTAACCAACTGCCGTTTTGTCACTTAGCCTACTTGGCATTTTCTCATAAGTAGCGGTTTGAGGTTCAACCTGTGCATCAGTAGGCTAAAGAGTTTTGTATTGTGAAATATCTGTGGAGGAGTACATCAATCTGACCTACTCTCATAATGTAGAAAATAAATTCGGCACACCCAGTTATTTCTGATGCACGCCTGGAGTTGTTTTTCTGGCTACGCTACCGACACAAAACACAAAATACTACATTACTGAAAGCTTCTGAGTGTAATTTGTCTTTCCTGGCCTAGAGGTCTTAAGCATACTTTTACTTTGCACGGTAATTTAAAGTTACAGGTCTAAAATTCAATTTATTATTAATTCTGTATTTAGTATTGAAGTAACCACAAATACAAAAAGCACTATTTTTCTGTTCTTTTGCACAAGGCACAAGGTTAGTGATTCATCCTTGGGCAACACACAGTTACACAACCAAAGAGAGTTTGTGGTCCTTCATGCAATACAATAGAACAGGATTAAAGAGCAACATACAGTCATCTAGGTTCATATAAACATACATAAACATGTTGACCAAAAGAGCCAGGAAACAGTTTCTTGAAAGTGTGTCTAGGCAAATGTAAACAGCAGCAACAAGATAGTGATGATAATATGGTCACCATCTTCAAACTGAGGGCCTGATTTACTTCTTGATATCACATGCAGACAAATGTGCAAACTGAACTACCGAGGGTGGGCAATGAGGATTGCGTTTTTCAAATGAGCAGGACAGCGCACACTTTTGATTTAGCAACTTTCCCTTAAGAAATCTGCAACATGGGGCACTGCGTGTGCAAAATACAACAAGGAAAATATGCAAACGCATTAATGTAGCACACACATTGCAACTTATCAAGCCTGAAAGCAATTTCAGTGACTGCCGTTTGCGTCTGTATTTCATATGTTTGAAAGGGAGGCGTTAATCTGCCCAGCGTTGCGCTCAGACGGCTGCTGAAAGAATGTGTAGAGAACACATTATAACACTAATGTAAACATTTTCGGTATAACAGAAGGAAAATGAATACATATAGTCTATCCAGCAATGCAGCTTTGGAGACTTTGGTTGAGCTCAGGGCTGATTTGGAGCCTCATATGCTCATATGACGCTCCAGGCTGCACTCTCTGGATTTATGTTTTGTAAAATCATTTCTCACGAAATGAATAAAAAATATGAGTTAGGGTAACAAAAATATGATAAAATAAAATTTTATCATATGTATTTTTATCTTAATTCATCGTATTATAATGTTCATTTATTCCTTCATTTTGAGAACGGCTCTTATCTATTTTTGCACATGAATTTTTGAATCCAAACAAAACACAACATTCATAGCTACTGTAGCCTAAAGAACATTAAATTCATATTTGGCTTCCTTTTGCTCTATTCTGTTTCACAGTTCATTTTGCGTTTGCGTTGGTCATTCTCCGAACTCTCTGTGGCGGAAATGATTGAAACACACAAAATCTTCATTTGAACACCGCCCACTCCACCAAGTTTGCACCTGTCGCACAAGTACACCAACAAAACGTGCAATATGTTAAGGGTGCACACACAATTTAGTACTCTGTGTTTGGGATCTTAGTAAATCAGGCACTAAAAGTTCAACATATTAGGAAACTGTCCAATTACTTTGACACTTTTAAACCCAAAGCATCACTGATGTAAAACACACTCCTCCTGTAGTCCTGCACTCTGTGTCAGAACATCGTCCGCCAGTTAAGTGCAACAATTTAATGTGCAATGTTGCGGTGGTCTCTGCAAAGTTGTGGACACAAAAGTCAGTCCCATTTTGTCCATCTAATATTCTCTAGACTAGCCATTAGCCAGGAGTAGCCATAAGTCCAAGCTGGGCTAATGGCTCTTATCCCGGTTCTCTTCCCTCTTCTCTCTGGGTGGACCGGCTGGTCTGGCTTGATGGTTCATTTCCAGTGTTGACAAAAGCATTTCACTCATAGGTCATATGTAAATGTAGCAATTTTGAAGGAGCTACCAGCTGCTGCATCTGCCACCACATGCAGATACAGCATGCATTTGTAAGTACTGTGCACTGGAGATAACTATGATTGTGAATTGATGTTGTTTGTGACCCTCCTTAACTACTTACAAAACATATTCGATATTGTTTTAGCATCTTCATGCTTCTTGACTTTTTCTAATTTATGAGAATTCAGTTTTAAGCATGATTTTGGGGTGATGACAGAAGTCTGCTACACGTCGCATAACTCTGCCTGTGGTGATGGAGACCTTATTTGCAAAACATGGTTAAATTCAGGCATTATCATACTGTGCGCTCTAGAACAGTGATTGTTGTTCACAGTACTTTTCAAACTGCGCTGACTCTCCCAAATAAGTCCATTTGGATTTCTTATGCTATTTGAGGTTTTTTTCATTAGAAGTCTTTAACAAAATTAGGGGTTAATAAAGTATCACATGATTGGCTCTTACCTGTGAATTGGCTGCTTGCGGTTGGTGCAGATGGCTGTTTCGTAGTCATGGCTGACACACACCTTGTGCGCAGGGCATCGCACCTTCAGACAGGGGTCCTTGGTGGCGTCAAGACCTAGAGAGATCAGGTACAAACTTCATCTTTGTGCAGCAAAAAGAAGTGGAAGCATGCAGAGCTAAATCAGCACACTGTAATGCTGAATTTGAAAGCTGATGCAGAAAAGCATCAAGCTGTTCTTCTGGTTTTCCAGCTGGCACGCTCTTACATTCTACTAACTGAAGCGGGCAGAAAAATAATGAGCTGGAGAAAGAGACGGTGGAGAAGCATGGTAAAAGGTATGGAGTAAACGTTGAGTTTTCCACAGTGTGAGCTGCTTAATGAGGACTATTCTCTCCGAGCGTCGACCCCATCTTCTTCCAAATCAATCTCCACAGTGACATTATCGCCGTGGTAGCCAGGCACAGCTGGCTGGTGTCCAGGGTGACAAAAGATCAAAGCAGCTCATTGACTCTGAGCATTGTGTCATTTCACACCAGGCTAACAGCACAAACCTACTTTTATTTGACAGACAGAAGTAAAGAGGAAAAAAAAGCAGGAGGTGGAGGAGGTGAAAGTGGCAGGAAAAGAGAGGCGAGTTTTTTCACTAGGAAGGATCATATCACAACAATGTGAGTTCAACGGTTTAATGACATGAGGAAGCACTGGATGTTGAGGATGGATGAATGGGTGTGATAATGGAGGAGAAAGTTGTCCATTAAGGCCGGTCTGGGATCCATATATTGAACGTTGGTGAGGCGAGGGCTCAGTGTCGGGGATACACCTCAGGAGTTTAGTCACACGCACCAATTATGGGCTTCAGTGCAGGTGCTCAAAATGTGAATCACAGGACGCAAGCGGCTCTGCTGGGAAGGTTGGCCGTGACTGACTGTTGTAGGATTACTGAAGCTCGGGGAATACCACTTTAAAAATACATCACAGGTAGCACAGGTAGGTAGGAGTGGGCATGTACGGAGGCCAAGTCCTAAATGCAATGACCACGGGTTCGATTCCACCCTGTGGCCTATTTGCTGTGTGTCATTCCCTCTCTGTCCCCCCATTTTTTCTCCAATACTTTAGCTGTCCTATCAAAACAAACAAACAAACAAAAACCTTAAAAAAAAACAAAACAAAACAAAACAAAAAACACATCATCACCTGTATCAGATAGATTTAGCTGCAGTTCCATAATTAATTGATTGGTGTTAGGTAGCTACTGTAAAGTTCAACTTTTTAGATTAATGCAATGATTCAATTAAGCACAAAGAATAGTCTGTCGTCAGGAAACAACAACAAAGGAGGATGGGTTAAGCAAGTGCCGACCCTTCTGCATTTTCTACTCACATTTTTACATACATCCTGATGACATACTCTAAAAACAAAAAAAGAAAAAAAAAAAACCCTATCAATTCCCCTATCCCAGATTTCATCAACTCTCATCTGGTCACACTATAGGTTGAGCTGTGGCCAAAGGTAACCCTCACAAGTACAAGTACAGTGAGAGACATCACCAGTCCACTGTCCCTCATTACTACGATCTTGTCAGTTACAAAGACTGTATTAGAAATGTATTAAAGAAAGATAAAAGCCCCCTGAAATGAACAAAAACACCAAAAAAAGACAAAGCAAAAAGAAAATAAGATCAAAGACAAAGTGTGTTTAAAACCACATGCAGAGACCACAAGATATCAACATGGTGAACAAACTAAAAAAGATTTCAAATCCCAAGTTAATTAAGACTGAGCGCCGAGTGTATAGATCAAAGCCTTATGTACAAGTCATTAGCATGTGGCTGCTAACATCATAAAACAAGAGTGGCCTTGTCTCCATTAAGGGCCTAATGGGTTGTGCTGGAGCCACAGCTGGTGTCTGCTGTGAACATCAACTAGTTTCTGACCTGATCACACACTGCACTGCTGTTTACACGCTGGTTTATCAGCTTTAAATCAGCCAGAGACACAATGACGGCTTTCCTCTCTCCGCTCACAGTGACACTGTAATCTCAACGACTTTTTATAAGATGGGACACCTACACATATCAGCTCTTAACCTATGTTACATATCTGGAGCTGTCAAAGAATATCAGAGAGCGTTCTTTTTCGTCGAGTATGAGAAGGAAAACACAATAAAGACGGGGAGTTTTGATTGCCTCAAGGGGAAAAATTCATATTAAACTGTCATAACTGAAACACACTTGTCTCCTTGCTAATGTTGTCAAAAGTATCAAAACTTTGGTACTTTTTTGATACCACTTGTTAAAATGATACAATCGACCTAGATTATCAAGTATCGAGTATTGTTTTATGTTTTATTTTTTTCTAGCAGTGTATCCAAGTATGATATTGTGACAACACTTACAATCAGTAAAACACTGACTCTGACACACACATCAACCAGCCTGCATTGCTTCCCTCCTATCACACAGAATGCAGGGTGATGATATGTCAACGTTCCTCCTGATAGCTGCACTGCTGTGTGTCTCTATCACCTGCTTATTTGGGCCCGTCCTCACCTCCATCTATCAGCGCTGGAGGAAACCCATCTTATTTCACTTCGTTGCAAAATGACTTTATCACTGCGAGGAAATGAGAGATGAAGGGAGAAGGCGATAGAGGGAGAGAGGAAGGATTGGAGGAAAAGGAGGCTCGTATCTGGTTAACAGAGGATTGGAGGACAATTTAGGATCAGTGCCTGACCTCCACACGCAGACAAATTGGAAATCAGGCACACACACATACAAATGAGGGAGTCAGTTTATCCACCTACACATACTAATACACACAGCATCACATTGAGATGATTTAAGTTTCTCATAAATAGTAAAAAAAAAAAAAAAAAGTTAATTTGGTGAGACAATGATGCTCTGAATGAGAAATCGTTCACAGCTGATGTGATATGAATATTTACAGAATATATAGGAGGGGAAAGGAAAGACAAAACATGAGGAAAGGAGCAAAGAGAGGTGAAGAAATGAACAACACGGGAGAAGAGAAAAGAAAAGATGGGAGGGAAACAGAACAGGAAGGAATACAAAAAGAAAGGAGAGAAGATGTCAGGATGAGGAGGGGGAGGAGAAGCGAGTAAGAGAGTGTAGGGTAAAAGAGTTTTATCCATCTATTTAAAGCTTGAGTGAGCAGCATTGGCAGTTAAACCAGCCAATCAATTGTAATGCAGGAGCACTGCAGCACACTCTCACCACCTCTCTTTCACTTTCCACAATGCGAGTCTCTCATCTCCTTTTATTCCCCTCTCTTCTTTCTAATCTTAAGCATGACTTTATTCTCATCCATGTGCGTGAATAAGTCAATATGCGTGAGCATTATAACTTGACATGCCTTATTGCATATCCATTTATTCCAAAGTGCCAAGTAAAACTCCTTTTCACACTCTAAACCACATTTTTACCTTGAAAATGTTATTGATTTATGTAAATGAACAAGGTTGTCTGCAGCTGATAAGACGCTGCCAAATGAACAAGAGTAAGAGATTTGTGTCCGGGTGTGTGTGCGTGAAGTAAGTATTATGATTCCTCAGTTGACGCTGCTTCACGGAGAACCTGGGAAGATGCCGTGCTTTGAAACTGGTAGCTGATAAGGGAGGGATAACAGGGAGAAGCAAGTCACGTGTGTTGTCTCTATAATGTTACATTAATGGCTTGTGAGCGAGAGCAACAGCTCTGCACACAAACATCACTACCGATTTGTCTAGTCATTGTCCTTGGCCATATGTAAGGTTGACTGATGACCCCTGGGTGCTGGGGTGCCAGTCTGTAGGGGTGAGACAGATGGAGGAGTTGGTAGAGATGTAGCTGAGGGTAGAAGGGCAGAACAGCTGATCATTAACAAATAAACACAAACAAAATGTCCTCAGTTGGATTTAAAGTTGGGCAAGTTACACTTCTGCAAGCCTGATGCTGACACTGCTCGGTGCTGGCTGTCATTCAAAGACATGTCTGGATATAAACACTATTTTGTGGTGTAAAATCTTTAAATGAATGTGTATATCAGTCACAGTAATTATAGAAAATAATCATACAGTCCTCTGAAGCGCTCAAAGAATGTGAGCAGCAATCAGGAGCTGGCATGAACTCACCCAAACATAAACATGTCATCAAATCTTAATCTGACAATCAATTAACACACAAAGGTGCCTGTAGACTCCTGTAGCAAAGCACGAGCAGCTTTAATATAACATCCATCTTTTGATTCATTTCATTATATTGGTAACTGACCCAAACCTCAGAAATAAGAATCACATTGTTGGATTTTGGTCCTACATTTCAAGATTTTGTTGCTGCCTTTGGTGCTTGGTTGCCAAGGCTCTAAATTGACCACTGGTGGACTTTTCTCACAGTGTGATCGAGGACTGTGGTTTTTATAACGGACGACCAATGATTTCATGATGGTTTTCCTCACTGCTGTCAACTGTTGTCTGCACAGCGTAAATTGAGCGTTAGGAGGAGACCGGAGTTGTGAAAACGCCCTGTGGTAACAAGCAGTATTAATGGTGTTATCAGAGTACTAGTGAGTACATGAATATGATATGATGTTACCAGTGAGCCGATAGCCAAGCAGATGGCTGATGTCAAACAGCTAATGCAAATGTGACCTTAGTGCTTTGTATTAAAAATTCCATTTGTGAATAAAATTCACAGTTAATGCATGTAAATGCATTGATGTAGTCAACTGACTGATATGTTTGTTACCTAAGAGAGAAGAGGGCGAGATTTAAAACTCTTGTTACAGGCGTGTGCAGTTCAACTCTTTGAGTGAATGCTGCCTGCCTTGATAAATAATGGTTCAATGATACAGCGACACTGACACACTAATGGGCTCAGTAGTGATTCAGAAACTTTAGACTAATTCCACATTTTCCTTGTGAGAACCATAACCTTGTGTATTGCAAAGTATTGCATAATGAGAGTATTCATCATCGGTGCTTTATAACACGCAACAAAGGATGTTATAAAGCACTGATTATAATTTAATGATGCTTCCTATCCACAGACACTCTAAATAATTATTACGCAATTAATCCAAATAACTGAAAAGTTTATAGTTGCTAACTTCTGTGGAACTTCTGTCTGTACAGGTCTACACTGTCTGAAAAAATGAACAAATTTGTCCTTTGAGCAGGCAGAGACCTTATCAATCATTCGTTGTACACAGTATTTTGTGCCGTACCAACAGTTTTTATACAATCAAATGAACTCCAGAAAGGTAAAGTTGTGACTCTTTGGCAGCTGTGTTTTAGTACTGAAATACCTTTGTATACTGCAGAGTTGTAAGTCTTTATGATCCGACTTTCAAAATCCGTAAACAGGGACACCTCGTGGCAGCTGTACTTTTCACTGCTGTGTTGCTTCATGCTTTGAAAGCTCTGCTGTTGCTGCAAGCCCAGCATCAACCCAGCTACCATCTGGTCAGATCGGCTTTTATATACTGGGGGGGAATCGATATACTCCTTGGTCGGCAGCTCATGCTCAGCGAGCATAGTGGGAACATAAAAGAAAACATACTCCCTTCTGAAATCAAAAGTTGTGCTCTATCTTTCTAAGTTTCATCTTCACAAATATGCAGTTTAGAGCTTTTATAGAGATTTATCAAGATTTACAGTATGTATGATCAAAAAGGCATCCATTAGCTCTCTGCAGACATGCAATGGTACGTGTGGATGTTGTATGATGTCTCGTTATCTTTGCTGTCGTTTTGATAAATATTTTACATTTTTCAGCTCTGCCAGCCACTGTAAGTGTAGTTTACTGATCACAGCTTTAGTTTTTGGGTTGGTGACTTTGGTGGTGTGACAATAAACCTTAAGCTTTTTTTTCCCTGCTATTGCCACACATTGTTCTGTCGGGCACAATGTGCGTTCAATTCTCCAGCTGTGAATGAAGTAGGTTTATATATTGACTTCCATCGCCTCCCTCACTTAAGTTCAGAGCACACGAGACGCCGCAGGGCAAACAAAGCCAGGCTGAACAGAGGCAGAATCTCCAGAAAATTAAGAGACCAATCTTATTTAGCTTACTGCTTCTTTATACTGAAGTTCAATAAAACAGAAAAAAAGAAATTAAAGTCAGCTTTTTATCACACCAAACAACTGCTTCATTTTGAAATAAATGTCATTTTATTTTTGTAAATGTATCAAACTGGATATTTGATTTTGGAATTTAAAAAAATATTCCTTGTGACAGACAAGCTGATTCGTAGATTTTACCTAAAAGTCTAACAAATTACCCATGTGTGGTTTTGCATGTCCAATGCAATACACAAGGTTTTGGTTTTCACAGGGAAAATGTGGAATCAGTCATCAGTTTCTGAATCGCTATTAAGCACGTAAGCGTGTCAGCGTTACTGTATCATTGATTTATCAAGGCAAGCAGCAAATATGGTAGTTTATTGTCTACAATATAAAAAAATACTCCTTTAAAAAGTTATTGTATGGTCCAACAGTCTTCATATCTTTCAGCCATTTAATTGCCGCAACGCTTCCAAGTGGATTCCTGGCAGAAAAGCACATTGTACTCCAAGCTGTAAAATTTTATTACAATTAAAGTTGACAGTAAATCGTCCTACTTGTCCACTTTTTGTCTCCTCAGGAATTTTCCTCCCTCTTTTTTCACCCTTAATGTTCCTTAAGAGACAGGAAAAAGTGGATAGAGAAAAAGAGGATGAGATTAAACACTCTTCCCCGTGTCCTCTAATACTGGACAGAGGCCAGAACGGAGTACAGTGATTGGATAATAAAGATAGTCAGAGTCGAATAGAAAAGCCACATCGCCAACAAGCCCTGTCAAAGAGCGGAGGGTGACCTCAAATTAATTGCTGCTGAGCCAGACATAGGTCAGCGGGGTATTTTTGTAATCTGTGACGTTGGGTGTGTGTGCTTCTTTATCGACACCATGCTCCATTGCTCTCCATTGTTTGCGCTCCCCAGCCACTGTTTCTAATGGCAAATAAACAAGTTTGAAATTAAATAAACAGGAGCTTCAACAACCATTCCCAAAGGACAAATTCTCGACTGTTATTAGAAAAATGAGCATCACTTTCAGGCTTTGAGAAACTAATTAAAAAGGTGTTTCGTCTCTCTTACCTGGGGGGGCTACTGAGAAAAACAAGAAATGGTGAGAGAGGGAACAGAAAGACAAACAGATCAGGAGGAGATAAAATCTGATTCTCGCTCTGCTTTGTGATCGCTCCTCAGGGTCTGACTGCTCGGCCTGTGAGAGGCAATAGAGCGAGGGATGACAGGGAGGAATGATGGAGGGATGAAAGCACAGAAAGGGCCTCTGGGAGGATGCAGTGATAGCACGGATTCACCAGCCATAAAATTAATTATTGAAAACATGGGCAAATCGTATTATTGTGGATGTAACTGAGGAATGGAGAAGATAAGCAGGGTGTTTCAGTTTGAATGTCGGAGGGAAAAAACACAGTGGCTTATTGGAGAAAGAGGAGACAGACTCTTGACTATCGCTTACAAACTAAATATTCATCACTGCTACACAACCATTATACCCACTGCAGCACAAGCACACTCACACTTTATTGTGAAAA
>JAPZDX010000025.1:11937072-11957174 GCA_029783625.1 Naso annulatus
CAGTTCAAACTGCACTTAAAAGAGAGAGTGACAAAAAACAAAATAAAGAGTGAGCCGGTGCAAACGGCTGCAGCAGATTTGCTTCCCAATAAGTCTCATGCAACAGCTAACATTAGCTTGTTTGCAGAAGTTGTCTATTGCGCCTTTGATGAATTAAACATTAGACAGTGGTAAGTCGGAGCATTTCTGTCAACACCTTATGAAAGCTTATAGCAGAGGAAGTATTTGATGGCATGAGCATCAATATCCAGCATTTAAGACAAATAAAAAAACAGAAAATGGTGAGGTAGAATAATTTTCGGTGTGACAGTTGTCAGCAGTATTTATCTTTCTCTGCTTTTTGTGCATAATAGCATTCAGATGAAAAATGCTATTTACTGTACATAGAATGACAGGAAAGGCTACATTTCATGTAGCTGTGAATGGTTGAGATGCCTGTGGATATCCTACTTGACAGCCTTGAACAGGAAGTGTCAGTTGTTTAATTAAACGGCCCATTGGCTGGCTGTCTAAATGGTTGCTGTTAATGCACTTTGTTATTCACCCAAGCTACCTCTATCTCCAAAGAAGCATCATCCGAGATAAATCAGCCTTTACAGCAAGGAAATGTTATCAAGCTCCTCGTCGCCTTGAGAGAGTCATTGCAAGTGAAGCAGTAAAGGAGAGTGTGAGACATTTTTTTCAGTAGTCCTCAACATTTGAATCCACAGAGATTTGCTGGAAAGCTTCAAGCATATTTTGAAGAAGTGTCACCGTGGTTTCAAGTCACTGTAGTTTTAAACATAGATTCAAACTGTGGTGTTAAACACAACCAACTGCGACATGAAAAATAAAAAGCAAGCATGAAGACTCCAGTGAGTGAACCATGTTGAACAAAGCACTCTGCTCCGCTTTTCAAACAGCAGCTGATGGAGTTTCACTTTGATGATGTGTGGAATAGAAAAGAGGCTCTGAAGCCTGACTGAAAGGCAAAAGTGACTCAGGCTTACATTGTGATTCACATCTGAGCCGAAAAAAAAGAAAATATATTTTCACTTTCAGTCTCATCAACAATAGCTGATGCAAAATGACTGTCAGACTGTACTCTACAAAGGTTTTGCGGCCAGGGGAGGTTTTTCTCCTCTTTGTGATGATGTCAAACGTCTCTCTGCAACACCACAGGACACCGTTCAACGGACTAGTGGCACTTTGTGGCTCCTCAACCATGAGGTAGAACCAAGCTTCCTTTAGCCAATCAGACTGAAGATAATCCAATGGGGGGGTATTCTCAAGAGGGCTCATTAGATACCTTGTAGTGTTAGTAGAGAGGAATGAAATGTTTTGGGAAGTGATATATTATGCTGGTAGGTACTGGAGCAGCACTCCTTTAATTTACAATTGCACAACTAAAAAAAAGCTATAAAGAAGGCTGGGCAATAATTCAAAAATATACACTGACTATTAGTGCATTTAAACCGTGTAAATACTTTATAAAAAGCAGTTTCCCAAAGCAGTTAGTCAAAGACTGTTGTAATAACACACAAAAAAGAAAAGTTTTTTGTAATATTAAGACTGTTTGGTGATTTTATTTAAGATTTTGTTGATATTTCCAAAGTTATAATATGTATCGATATAAAAAAAATAGTGAAATTGATATTGCAATATTGATTTCAGACATATGGCATATTGACGTGCCCGTTCTATTCATAAAAATCATATTTTGCTAAGTTAAACTTTTCAAAACAATATCTTAGTTAGAAATTACTGACGTGGACGCTGCTGTGTGGCACTTAAACATGAGACCTGTCAGAAATAGAATGATCATAAACATCTTTTCAGAATCTGGTTTACTGCCTTTTCAAGCTTTTGTTACTGCTCTCCTCTGCACTGCTGCTCGCTACTTATTAACGTATTTATATATTTATTTATTTATCGATCTGTTTATTTAATCATCTATTTATTTAGTCATCTATGTATTTATTTATTTCATCTATTTATTTTTGTCAAAATGAATTGTTTTGAAGAGAGATTGGCAGAGGAGGTGAGGAGATATCCTCACCTCTTTGTTTCCCACCAGGGAGTCTACAAAGACAACCAAATGACAGCAAATTCATGTTCATCTATAACCTCCTCCGCATTGTAAGTCACCATCTTGCTTCTTTGTTTGTAAACAAAGCCGCTGCGCATTGAAAGGTGGGTCATAGAGTTCACGCTCAGAGCAGTGCACCTCCCCCTGGCACGCCCGTGACTGGCGCATGCCTGAGCTTGAGAAACATAAATGCACAGGACCTTGTAAGACATAAGCCCAAGCCCAAAAAAGCCAGCGGTCTTATTGCTTATTGCTGATAGCTCATGAAGCATAACCTTTTCAGTTTAAAATTTCCCATGTGTTGCCAATTTTTGAAAATGTTTTAAAGTTCCGCTGTTCTTGTTGATGCTTCTTTTTTTCACTTTATTCTGCTGATTTCAATGGTTGCACAGTTTGGGGAAAAAGTGACTTTTAAGCAATCTTTAAAAAAATAAAATACAGGAAAGGGTTTTTTCCCACATCCAGTTAATGCCACAGTATGACTAGTTTCATTAAGTTTGTTGTCTCGTTGTCCTATGGCTACACTGCTGCCTTGTCTCCCTCCCTCATTATCCTTCTATCATTTTCTCTCATTCTGTTTGTTGCTTTCCTCAGTCCTGACCTTTTATTCAAGCAAGTCCTCCTGCTTCCTTTAAGATGCTGTGAAAGACGATCGCGGCTGTTTTCCGACTGAGCTGAGCATGTGCGTGTGTTGAGGAGGCACTGGTCTTTGATATCTTCACTCTTTGATGAGTGTTAATGTGGGTGCTGTGCTCATGCTCCTGCTGTGTTGATGCTGAGACAATGTGCGGTCGACAACAAACGGCATCTTCAATGTTTTCCAGCTGGAGAATGAAGCAACCATTTCTACTGATGTTACTCAGCACCTGAATTTAAATTGCACTGATTTATTTCTTTTGGTGATAAGGATATACAAGTAGATTATAAAAAATTAAGCAATGTAGGTAGGTATGTGTTCCAAATTTTTCTCCTGGGATGATGAGTAAAGCAGTGGTCATATTGTTTTTAGCATAGTTTAGGTGTTTTATTTAAAGGTCAGGTCCAAACTGGAACATCACTGTTTGAGCTTTGATGAAACTTCAATGGAGTGATGATGCAACTTGTTAGTAGGTAGCCCAGGGTTCACACAGTTTGCTTGTTGTTGTTTTCTTGCATTTAGTCTTGTTCCTGTGCAGTGTGACTCACTCTCTACCCCCTGGGTTTACTCAGGACATGAAAGAGAGAAGCATCCCTGATTTGTTTGTTGCGGTGCTCGGATTTAAAAGCAAACAAGGGTATTTACACACACACACACACACACACATGCACCTACTCACGACACAGCAGCCCATTTTCCCTGTAAAGGTACATTAACTAGCGTTTGTACTTTAATTGAATTTCTCTGGACCGCACAAAAAGGATCTTTTCCCCTTTTTTCTCAGTAAGTCTCAAAAACCTTGGTTGAAAATTAATTCAATTTGATCCACGCTTTTAAATATAAGCTGTTATCTGTTAACGCAGTGTAACTCGTCGTCCCTGTATTCAGGTGCAAATTCAGTCAATTCACACTCGATAACAGAGGTTATCAGAGCATAAGTCGAATAAAAGAGTGAAAAGGGAAAAGGGAAAAGGGTATGATAGCTTGGAGCAGGATAAGTGATGTGTGCATCCTAGATTTGGCCACAAAGAGTGAAGACAGGACATCATATCTCTCTTACCTCCTGAGCTCATCCCGTGTTTCCTATAGGAGCAGACAGATCTCACCGGCTTGGTCTATCCCCACAGCATCACTGTGAGAGAGTTTCAGAGTTGTGAAATGAAGAGAAAGAAATGTTAATAAAAGTATTACATAATCCCCCACACCCATTTACTGCTTTCTCCTCTTGCATTGCCATTTATCTCCCTTCATTAGTGCCTCCTCCTAGCTCATCAATGCAAATATATGGATTCATTTACTGCTAATAGAGCTTCTTTATCAGTGCAAGTTTGCCCTAATGCCACCAACCAATGCACAAGTCACTTTTTTTAATCGGAAAACACAGTGAGCAAATTATGTCCTGATTTTTGTCATTTCGTCTCTCTGCCTCTGTGTCTAGGAGGAAGAGTGTGGGCTGGATTTCAAGTTCGTGTCTGGTCGAGTTAAATTCTAAATTTTAAATTTAGTTGCACAAAGGATCCATTAGCTATTAATGTACTATTGATTTGAATATGCGTGTGTTTGTTGTCCGAAACAATTTGTGACTGTGCCTTTGTGGGTAAAATTGAGTACGCACTAATGAAGTATGTGCTAATTATTGTGCTGGTTAGATAACCAGACACAAACTCGTGTGATTGTGTGTGTTGCTTTATCTCCTTAGCAACACATCTAATATTTAGTGTAACCTGTCTGAAATTAGATGCTGCCTGTCAATCCCAAAGCTGTGGATATAAATACTAGATAGTCTAGATGAGATCCATCCCTTGTTAACTGTCTCCTTATCTTTCTCTGCTCTTCCTCCACCTAACTCAATATCTCGGTTCTCTTCCTCCTAACACATCCTCACATATCCTCTCCCCTTTCAGTCTGTGTTCCCTTCTCCAGATTTTTCTCATTACTCTGTTTTTAATCTCTCCTTGTCCCTATAATTTCACATCTTCTCCTGTTCTGGCAGATTTCAGATGTGTTACAGCACTCTGCTTGTTAAACTTCTGGTGTAAAAAAATAGAGTAGTGATAATTAAAACCATTTCGAATTCAGTTAATACTGATTTACATAAGCCTTGAGTTTGTGAAACTTCAAATTAGCACGGACAGTTTTGAAAAGTGTGGTTGTGAATTATTTCAATTTTCTTCTCCTTTTCTTTGTTTCTGATTAACTTTGATTGGCTTAGCGCTGAATGATATCGGCTCTGTGTCATTAATTAAAGGTTATATCCAGCCAAAGTAGAATTGCATTAATCCATAAAATTCCTATCATCAGGATTTAGATTTTAATCAAAATAAATCAGAGCTTCTTTGATTTTGGTTTTACACAGAAGCATGTGGTGCAGAGTTTGATGCATCATAGAAATCAGCGATCAGAAACATCA
Organism: Naso annulatus; assembly: GCA_029783625.1. Lineage (NCBI taxonomy): Eukaryota > Metazoa > Chordata > Actinopteri > Acanthuriformes > Acanthuridae > Naso > Naso annulatus. The sequence continues at coordinate 11,942,188 of JAPZDX010000025.1, forward strand.
AGCAGTGATCATGAGTAATGCCATCGCCAGTGTGAGGTTGTTCTTTGTGGAAGGTGTATTATAGTGTTGCATTCATTACATGGCACCAATCCCAAGCCGCTTGCTTCTAAACAAGAAGCTTTGCTTGTCAAGTCAACCAAAAGTTTTGATGTATCCACTCATCAAACAGTTTGTGTGTCCGTTGAGTCTGAGCATATCTCTTGACCTTAGTCTTTGAGGAGACAGCCTCCCTCTATCAGGACAAAGAAAAAAAGTAAAGAAATCCTTCATAGGTGTACAGAGGAGTTGATGGGAGTTGATGATGAAGAGAAACAAAGAGACCTTCATTTAAAGTTGTATTTAGAAGCATTTGGTGTGTTTGCAATCTCAGCTGAATTCGCCGTCTGACTTCTGGTAGACAGCGATACAGCCTCTGGGGGCCAACCCCATTATTCTTGGGCTTCCGTTGGAGGAGGCAAATTTCCGTTTCAGACTTCCTTCTCCGCGAGGAGTTATAGTTGAGAGACCGCATCCACCAGCGGATCTTTTCACAAGTGGCCAGTTTACACGCCGTTAACGGTCAACAGTACGCTGTTAGTTATGTGGACTACAAAAGACTACAACTGGAAAACCAGGGCTTTTCCGGTACCAAGATTGCCCTACTTGCCAACAGACTCTACACTCAGTGAATGTAGAGTCTGTTTATAGCAACTAGTATATTTGAGACGTGTTTTTGCCTACATCCTTTTATGTTTTCGCAGTACAACTGTTCAACTGATAATTAACGAAAATATATAATCAACGAAACACGTGGCAGCAATTAAATGCATTTAGGCATGTAGACATGGTCAAAAGTGTCCAATCCAGTGCTAGGAAGACCTAATTAAGTGGCTAGAGAGTGTATATATGAAAATTCTTCTTAGTTATACTGAGATAATAATCGTTATAATGTACTTTAGAGTGAGCCTGCATCATTTGTTTTGGGTCCCTCTGATCTTTCCTACAAAGATTAGTCAAATGATAAAGACAGCTAGTTCCTTATCTTCCCAATCCACCTTTTCCTTGCTGTCATCCTCCTTTTCTCTCCTCCATTCCTCTGTGTCTCCTCTCTAATGTAGCGTATCTCTGTTATGTCACACATGTCTGACAGGAATCTGTCACTCTTGCAGCAGAGGGACGTGTGGTCATATGAATGGCTCAATGTTCATGTGTGTATTCCTACGCTTGTGTGTGTATCCTCCAATCAGCTGTTAAATGGATTGCTTCAGTTCTGTATTCAGAAGAAGCTCGGCACCTTAAACAGATCAGATGTACGTCACGTATGCCATATCGATGACCTTTCCTTCATTTCTCCAACTGTTCTCCTCCGTCTCTCCCCTCTGTCCTCAGCAATTATTTAAAGTAGGGGCTGTTAAGTTATTAATCCACTGTTGTTATACTTTGATAAGGATATTGAAATTCACTACAGGATCCTGCCAAACCTGTTTCTCTCATAATGGGGAGGTTGTCACAAGGTATTACTGCAGAGCTGAAGCTGAAGTTGCCAGAAATAATGTTACTGGACAGCATATTTCATGTATAAACTATCAAAACATCAAGTATGTGAAAAACATTTTGAGGTGTTCAGGGTTAAATTTGCTAGACTGGACTGTTATAGTCTGTTTGACACTGTAAGACAGTATCTGCTGAGACAACTTGTGTCCTTGTTTACATGAATTACATGTCAACATACAATAAACCACAATACAGAGTAGTCTGTTGGGTTCAGTGCTGCATTAACATACAGCTTCAATAAAAACACACATTAACATTACACCTGGCAACATATTGCACTCTATTATTATTGCACAAACCCCATATTGCACTGTACAATAACAGTATTGCACTCAAAAAACAGTATGAGCACAGCAGGGCTTCCTTTAATATTATGAAGCCTCTTACTGTTTTGATTTACATTAAAAAAGGTGTTTCATACTGTTAGATGAGGCATAAATATTTTAATGATGACTTATGGTTAAATGCTCCCTCATCAGCACTCCACACTGGCCTATTTATCTCACTGAATGTATATAATTATTCCGGGGCCCTTTAATTAATTCACTGTTTGAGAGATAATAGCTTTTCATCTGCCTCGAGACATTCCAGTGGTTAGCAAAGTAACTCTGTTTTTTGAGAATAATTCCTTTTCATTCAGTCTTTGATCTAATTGCCAGTTTATTTATTAAAACATAAATGTTAAGATCACTCTCTGTTAGGTTGTGAAGTTATACTACATTTAGACCTTCTGAGATATAAACCAATCATATGAACGGATGGATTATTGTCCACGCCTTTTTTTTTTTTTTGCAGCTCAAATTTCAAAAACACCTTAACACTTGATCTGTGCGAGGTGGTTTCTAAATTAATTGACTTTTACCTATTTAAATGGCAATGTAATGTACTAACAAATTTCAGGCAGTCGTCTCGTTCAGCTAGACCATAATATTTTGATAATATTGCCCTTCCTCTAGTAAAGTCTAACTCAGTCAGAGGGGAGTAAAATGAGGAGGAGAGAAGTTGAGAAAAAAAAATAGAAAGATGGAGAAAGAATGAGAAGAGTGACAGACTGGAGAGGAAGACAGGAAGAACATAATGGTATAATTTGGTCTGTCAGTTTTGTTTCTAAAGTGCAAAGTGGAGGCTTGTGTGTGTGTGTGTGTGTTTGTGTGTGTGTGTGTGTGTGTGTGTGTGTGTGTGAGTTAGACAAAAAGAGACTTTCATCTGTTTCTCTTGTTGTAAAAAGTTTCTGCTTAGTCTACCTTGACGTCCAGGTCGCTGTATCTCTCTGTCTACCTCTGTTTCCCTGGCTCTCTGTCCATCATTCTGATGGTGGCTTTTTCCATTGCTGCTATGTTTGTCTCCTGAACACAGGAAGACTGAGAGACAGGAAGAGAAAAGAAATGAGGACAGAATTTACTGACTCCCTTGTGGCCTGTTTTGTTTTGGTATAAAAAGTAGTAAGGCTCTGTTTTCATGAAATTTGGGGCAAACACAACAGAAAGCACAAGACAGGGGAAGAGAGAGACTTGGTAATAATGAGAAGAATAGATGAAATTAAATGTCTGAGATAGAGGGAAATTGATAGCCACAGAGACAGAAGCAGACAGAGCATTGTTTGGATATTTCTTCTTCAGACGTGGCCATGAACTTATTTAAATCAGATCTGTGTACTATTTGTATGCTGCATTACGGAGAATAATTTGGCTGGCGAAAAAAGTATCTGTAATCATCTATTTAGACTCCAATATTATGTTTCTTGAATAGTGATGATGAATGGCCACAATTTAATCTGAAAATGGGAAACTAAATAGATTGTCTGCATTTTTTCTTGCGTTTATTTCTACTCTGCTGATGTCCTTTCATCATTTCTACGATCACCTCGATCTTTCAGTGTCTCAACTTATGTCGTATGTGGGATGTGCTTTGTAAATCAGCTTTCCCTGCCTTGCACTACTGGTGAGACCAAGTTATGTAAAGAACAAAACGCTGTTAAGGACTGTATATGGATGCCAATGGACTAGATTTTGATAATACACAGTTATTTGTTTATAGTGAGAAAGAGCTAAATGATATCCAATGTTCTGATCTTATGTTCACCAAGAAAGTAAAGGAGTATATTCGTGTGCCACTCAGGTTTTAAGGAGGTGGTTACGGTGGATGACGAGCAGACAAGAAAACAGGAGTCCTGTGTGCAGATGGTTGAAGTTGTTGACCAATATCTCTAAGCAAAGTGCTGTGTGCGCCCCAAAATTTCATCTAAAAAAAACAAAAAACAAAAACCAAAAACCTATCAACAGCTTTTATGCAATTTACAGATGTCGTATTGAAACACTGTCTCCCATAATTCACCTCACACAACCCTAATTTGCTACAACAAATGGGTTTTTTGTTAGTCGGATTTGGTTTTCTATCAATATAATAAAAAGTTGTCAGTGAATTTGTCGGTGAACTGATCTGGCAAGTTACAAAAATGTTGATATGAATGTTTCAGTAAAATTTTCAATGGTGTATTCTTTTTTCACAAAATATGTAGGAAAACAAAGTGTTGCAATACAGTATCCACTCATTGAGACTGCATCATTATTAAACTTTGATGCCAATGTTTTGGCACTGACAGTTTGAGTTTAAGTTACCATGTGCAGGGAAATTCGTTGTCTGCATTTATGGTATTAGGAGCAGTGGGACACCACTATGCAGTGGCAGGGGAACAAACTTAAGGTCTAAGCCTGCTCCTCAGCTAAAGACTCTGACACGAGCATTAATCTAACGTTTTTAGTGGCGGGGGGAACCAGAGCCCCTGCAGGAAAACCACACAAAACAAATCCCCCACCGAAAGGCCCCGCCCTGGCCAGGATATGAACGTGGCACATTTTTGCTGTGAGGCACCAGTGAGCCTCTTAAAGAAGATTGTGGTCTTGGTTTAATACAGCAAACGCTGCAGAGATTTGAAGAGCGAGGCATGATTTAAATGAAACCACAGACAATGTGCTTTTGTTGTTCGAACCACAAATGACCTTTGCTGTCAAAGTCCTGCACTTCACACCTGCAATCCATCTCGATCACCTCCTTACGACTCAGTGAGGTACATTAATGCCTCATCCACTAAAAAGAAACTTTGTAAACATAACTGAGACAGTGATGATGTTTGACATGACAATGTGATTGAGAAAACAGTTCAGCAATATAGAAACTTCTGGAAAACAGCGCTGTGTGCAAAATTGAGCAATACTGTCACAAAAGCAATTAAGTATTGCAGTAGGCACTGTCTGTGTTTAACTTGCATAATATGTTGGAGAGACTGATGGAATATTCGTAGTAATTTCTCCTGGGCTGAAAATGTTGAATTTTTGCATCCACTGGTATCATTTAGAATTCACGTCTGCTGAAATGAGGCCACACATGACATCCTGTGTCTGTTTACAAGAGAGATGATGTGTAAATTCACTCATCTCGTTTAATAGATTCTTGATTGGTCAGGCCTCTCATAGCTGATTGCTGTACACTCATGCTAAGAGATATAACCCACCATCCTACGCCTAATTACCAAATGCATGCATGTGTGGGTGTTGGGGTTATTAGTCTGCAACAGTTGTTTGCTATGGCAACAGTGAGAAGCCATTTATGTTAATTTTAAGTACATAATGGCTCCTCTTCTCTTGACCTCTTTCTGCACGCTTGAATACCTTAATGGGGATGATTGCTAGATTGCTTTGCAACACCTCCGTGATCAAGAGATCCTCATTAATATCAAGTCTCTCAAAAAACAGCTTCACTGTACCATGAGACAAAGGGACACGGATTCATATTACCTAAAATGTAGAGGAATTCAGCCCACATATGGCACAGTGGCCAGAATTACTGTACATCAGTGGGTTTTCTAACCTTAACTTTATGAGCTGCAAAAGTTTATATGCAGTTTACTGATCACACTAAACTATGGGCTGCATTATCCTCCAGAGCAGTGGCAGACTCAGGATGTTTGAGGGGCAGAGGCGAGAATAGTAAAAAGGGCACTTGTTGTATGCCATGGGGCATCAGAACGCAAAAAGTTGTCAGGCACTTTGTTGCATTTTGTCCACCGGAAGGGCATCCTAGAGGAAACTTTACCATATGTTAACAAATGGAAAGGAACCCTAGTAAGCACATTACCATGCGTTGTCCACTGGAAAAGGCACCCTAGAAGGTGCTTCATCATGTTATATCTACCCTGGGGGCATCCAAGAGGGCATTTTTATGGTGTTTTTCCTAACTTTAGGGCACCAAGGAGGACGATTTCCCCCTTGCCCCTCCTATGAATCCGCCAGTGCTCCAGAGCACACAGCCTCCCTCACTAATGTATTTCTGTTATTATCTTGTCATGATTGTTGTTTGTTTTTATTCTTGCCTTTATATTGTCTCTGTCAGCCGTAAGGGCAGTAAAGCCTTTTAAGCTACAACACCTCTGTGCACATGGGAACCTGTTCTTCTACACAACCGTTTGTTTTATTAAAGAATCCTTCTCTGTCTTGTTTGTGTAGTCGCTTTAATTGCTTTTCTTCCCCACCAGTGTTTTTGTTAATGTGGATAGCGTTGTTGGCATTGTACAGTATCCTTTTCAGGGCGGGTAATTTATTAAACAGGCAGTACCTTAGTTACAAGGGCTTATCTGTTTAGTTTGCTTTGTTGCAGTGAGAGGACAATGCATTACGCCTGCGGCCTCAGTCATCTGTTTTTTCCCTCATTATAGTCTCTCTTCCTTTGTTCTCTTTCCTTTTCTTATCCCTTGTTCTCAGCCCTTAACTTACTTTATTTCTCCTCATCAATAGCTTTCCCGCTTAAACTTTCCTTTTTCTCTTCGCACATGATGATAGTCTTGCATGAACAATGAAGGGGGTGGATAAACATGCTACACTGCGATACTGTACACACATACACAATTAAAGCCTGTGGAAATCATCCGCCAGCAGCTTTCATACATTCATATTTTATTAAAGAGGTTTAGTTATAACTCTCACATTCTCTCCCTAATTAGTTCTCCGGTGGCTTTGGTCTCTTCTTCCATCAGCTTTACTGTCCTGCAGTAAATATTAGCATTTCCTCCTCTTCTCCATCTCTGCAATCTTCTTTTTAAAGCCGGCTCTCAGAGTTTAGGATCTGAATTAGGCTGATCAAACACACTGAAAAGTACTAAAAGGTGATGTCTGATCATTTGTGAAATTACTGAATGATTTTAGATGTGTTTTTTATTCTTTGAAATGGGATTGAGCTGTGATTGAGGGCACATTATTAGTTGTTTATTCTTTGAGAAACACTTTGAACAGTGGCTTTTTGAAATTTCATGTTGCTCTGAAATTACTAAGAACATTTTTCTGTGTATCCAACCTCCGCTTATCCAAACCACTCCACTGTCTGCTATTGACAAATATACATCAGGTTGGTTTGTGTCACCAGTGTAAGTTGGAGACAACAGTGTTGGAATGAAAAGCATTTTTGGAAAGCATTAATCAAATACTCTCAGATGTACTTACCAGCTCCTTTCGCAGAGTCAGACAATGGCATGCATTCAAATGAGGCCGTGTTGTTCAAGGAAGTTTATTCAAAAACTGCCAAGATGTTGATAATCCAATTTGAGTAATGGATTCATGAGATCCATTTGAAGGCTCCTCACATGCCAAAATACTGATTAACAGTTTGAAATATTGTAAGACAGGATTTGATTACTTTGGATATTTATCAAGGAAACAGTTATTTTTGTGTCTCAACAATAAGCAAACATTTCATCTACCAGGAATATGTGCCTGCATGTATTTGACTGGCCATCGCAGTGCCATACACAGTAATGTAGCATAGTGTTGCGGTAAAAGTTAAAGTGATATTTCACTGCAAATTCTGTTTTTTTGTTAAATTTTGTTTGCTTATCCATACATTCTTTTCTTAAAAAATGCTTAAAAAGTCATCCCAGAATTGTAAGCAAACAATAATGGCTGGTGCAAAGAAAGAGAGGAGTTTCTGCATTTTTTTGAGGGCACCATATTTATTTAAGCAGGAGTACACAGGTGTTATGAATAATCATAATTCATGACACAAAACACTGGATCAGATGTGTTGGATTTATTAGCTTTCTAACCAAAATAAAAGTGTGTGGAAGTTTTGAACATAGGACACGATAAAGAAGACTTGGATTATACCACATGAAGGTGTTGAGTGTTTTGGATGGATGTTTTTAGATAATGCTAAAGTTTTGTTAATATTTTCCCCATAGGCTGCTAGCAAAAGGGAGCACGAACTTTTGAAATCACCCATTTACTTTGAAGGAATGCTGGAAGAGGGGAAAAAAAAATACAATACGTCTAAGGGTAAGTAATTGATAAACAAAGCAGAATTGTGCTTTGAAATATCACTTTAAGCCAGATTTAACTTTATTTGCGGAACCTGCATGAGGCCCTTTAATTTTGCAGAATGTAAAATACAGGAAAGAAGGAAAAAAATCAACAAATTTAAAGGTATAGTCAGTAGCATTATCCTCAGAAAACACATAACAGACTTGATAAATTAATTAATTAAATTAATCCGGCTCAATCAAGCAGTATACTGTATGTATGCACTACAATACTTCTGTTGGTGTTGAGCCAGGAGGAGCGGCCCAATTTGAATTTTGTGTTTACAAGCCTCAACAAAAAATGCTACTGACTCTGCCTTAATGGTAAAAGAGCTTATTCAACTGTAAAACAGGGAATATAGTGCACATTGCAAAAATGTGGATAAAGTTTACAAAAAATCAGGGTTGTCCCTGTTGGGAAATTGATGAATTCAACAACGTTTCCTCTTGCACTCATCTTATGTGATGTCATCATGTTTTAATTTACTTAGAGCTAGAGTTTTTTATTCTAGTTGTGTTTTATGTGATTATGACATTTAAAGTAGTTCAATCTGACCATGAGCAGCTGCAGGAAGTTTCAGAAACCGGTTTTACAAAAAGTAAGTTTTTATGTGAAGACACGATTGCACTAAACCAAAGGACGTGGTATTACCCCTCGCTACAGTTATGCTGAAATATTTTTGCACTGAATCTTCAAACTTTATGTAAGAATGTGAAATTATGTTGACCTTTGCTCATTCCGTCCCCGGTTGAACCCATACATGTATGCTTGATTAAAAGATCCTAAATGCAGAACTGGGTTTTTATTCTCACCAACTTTGTTAGTAGAGAGCATTGACACAACAGTTATCTCCATGCTGTGCTGAAGCTAAATGACGTAAAATAAAAGCTTGCTGCTATGACACACGCTGTCATGCTGAAGATAACTGCTGAGAGAGAGAGGAAGCACTTCGGCAGGAGCTCATCACTTCAACAAGCTCCAAGAGGTGCAGCCTTCATTGGCAGATGCAAGACACAAGTCTGTTGAAGACTCTGTGACTGCATGCATGAAGTCAAATATTCTGGTGGGAAAAAAAAAAAAATATATATATATATATATATTTGTTTCTAGTCGCACATTGTAAACAAAGAAGAGGTTTTCATAAACTTGAGAGTAGCCAGAGCCAGACCCACTGACACTGTATGTAAGCTTCACACTTCACAAGATCTATTTGGTTAAAAAGATGCTATGTTATATTATATCAAAGTCCCTGATATTCACTCAGTACACTTGAATACACTTTGAATATTTCCATAGTGAACTGGCATAAACTTTTATTGTCTACTACATGATTAAACACTATTTTAATGACAACATTGCTTAAATCACTGAATACAGAATTCAGAAAAATGGATTTGAGGGAAAAAAATAACACATATTTAAACAAAAAATATTGAAACAGATTTTATAGGCTCTTACCTGCATTGTCACCACACTTTTGCCACTACACTGAGCCATAGTCATTTCTTATCTGGTTTACCAGGACATCCCATTATTCAGGCCCCAAAAATCTCCTCCCCAGCCTCTACAACTCACCCACAATGCCACAGCATCTTTGTCTTTAACCTTTTCAGTTTGTTTAATGTCGTCTCTGCCTCAACCCCCTACAGGAGGTGCTGTCTGAGTGCCTGTTGAAATTTAATTTCACATCCCTGTAGCTGTGTATTAACTATCACGGCCCCCCATACTTCTTGGATCGGGTCCAGGCCTGAACGCCTGAGCCTCACCTCCTCTCTCTCCTGGCTTCACAATGATGGAAAGGGTTTCCTAATCTGGTTATTATCTTGTGTCATGCACACAAACCTCTGCAGTCCAAAAAACAAAACTGTACAGCAACTTTCTTATCTATCGGGGATCCTATCTTTTGTATTTCAGCCCTCCGCACTGATCACATTACTGTCACAGCTTTTATTTATTGGTTGTTTCAGATGCTGGTGATCTAGAGGGTGAAGCTCTTTGTACTGTTGCACTTATTTTGAGAAAGCTGGATGAGAACCCCATCTAAATATAAAGTGTGAAAGCAGTAGATTCCACTGAAAACAGAATAATACATGGAAAAGGAAATAGGTTCTGTGTGTGTGTGTGTGTCTGTCTGTATGTGTCTGTATGTCTGTTTGTGGAGGTAGATAAGGTGACAGGCAGCTCTGAGGTCAGTCCGGCTGTATCTTACAGACAGCCTTGAATGCCCTGTGGGTGGTTTAACTAGACATCTGCTGAAATCGCACTGGATCCTGCAGGGCTTCACGTCTCCCGCCACTGCCCTCAGCTGACCCAGGATCAGCCAGCATGGATTTACATAACGTATGGTGGGATAAGAGGTGTAGCTTTTATGCCAGAGGCCGGTATCAGATCTGGTCTTAAAGGTGTGGAGATAATATTGTCTCAGTCACCAGGGGCATGTCCTTTTAAACACTGATTGGGGATTGGGGCTCAGGGATTTGGTTTGACTAGCAGCATATCAAGCAGATTCGAGTCTCTGGGAGAGGATTAAAGGTGAGGTTTTCCTGCTGGATCTACACTTTGATATTCAAAACATTAAGTCTTCCAGTCATATTTAATCAGTGTTTAAATTTCAAATTAAAACTAGAAGGGCACTGGGAGAGCCGGGGCGTCCACCAAGGCCAATCTTCCACTCCTGTATAACAGCAGAGAAATGAAATAACTGCCACTTTAATAGCAGGATAAAATATCTTCAAAGCAGATAACACAGAGATATATGAACAATATGAATTGCATTGCAGCTTCAGTCACAAACTTGACAAGGGGTTGCTAGGCAACGAAGTGGTTGTTCATGTCCCTCTCCGTGGTTGTTGCACGGATAACATGAATGAAGTCTGCCTTTACCGATTGAAATCTGTGGATGCCAAAATGTAAAATTTGTCTACAAGTATGAATACGATTTACCGTAGGTGAAGGGAGGTTACCGTTTTACTGAACACTTAAAAAAACTGAATATTCAGCTGGGTTTAAATGAGGCAGTACTTTCAAGTACATTGTTCTTAAAAGCTGCTTAACTTAAAAACTTGTCTCAGTACTACATTTTGTTTCATATCATAAACATACTGCAGCTCTTTGCAGGAAATTTCAGAGAAATTGTTATTTCCATCCAACAGTTCTTTGGTACTTGGCTTACTTATTCTTCTGTTTGTTTGAAATAATTTGAAATCTGCTCATAACTCTTCTCAGCTCAAACAAAAGCATGAGTGTCCTTGGTAGCTGATTTGTTAGAATCAGTATTGTAAGACTTGGATGACTTGTAATTTCATCTTGTGCTCTTGTGTGCAGGAAGTTGTGTATTTGTAATTTCTTTTGGTGAAGGCAGAAATACAAATAGCAGGCAGGCAAGCGGTACCCTATTATCACAAACAGTCCAGAGGAGCACGGGAGAGTCAAATTGGCACAGAAGTCCGACTAGACAACATAACACAAAACTAAACTGTAAACAGAGGGAAGGGTGAAAGTGAGAAACGTGGATTACAGGATTACATGCACCACCAGTCGGTGTTTAGCAACAATTTCTGGATATAATGACCAACTGAAATAGAAAAATGAAACTTAATACTGATACACGGTGATACTACATCTGTTGAGTCAATAATGTTAACCTATAGTTGCCACATCTACAAAAAAGTTACAGTATTACCAAATTCTGCAAACCAAAGTAAACTGAATTCAGCATTAGATTCCTTCTTTTTGCCTGGGGAAATGTGCTCCGCCCTGAGGCAAGCAGAGAGCTTCCTTTTCAGAGTTGCCCAAGGTGTGTGACCGGGGCCGAGCAGAAATTGCAGCATAACACTTACACTACGTACAAAACACACTAGAAAACAAACGCCCCACATGTCAAAAGAGATGAAGCAGGTTTTGTTTGAGGCTTGTTTAATTAACACAGAGTTTCTTTCACAGCAAATAGAACAAGTCCTCCAGTTAGTGCTGAATCTCAGTCAGGAAAACACTGACGGGATCAAATATAGCTTGTGAATTTATATCAGTTATTCTCTATTATTGTTTATTTGCAAGAAAATGCTCAAATTTTTTTCACCAGATGTAACTAAGTCACAATTGTCTTCCTCCTTGTGACCCACATGGTTAAGATATAAAACGAAATTTGTATCACTGTCAGCATTGGTAAAGCATACACAAGTTCGGAAGTCTGTTCAAGTAATAAGACTGGAGCTTATAGGGAAAAAAAAACTTGTTTTAACATTGTTTATGCAAATTTAATGCTGCAGTGGCTCTGACTTGGCTTAGGTTTTAGTCGCGTCAAGTCTGATTTTCATGCTCAACCACAACTTCGGGCAAAATTAAAGAGTATTTTTAACTAATGGAACTTTGAAACAAAGTCTAACAATGAAAAGTGAGGGAGAAGTTAGAAAAACAATAGCAAGCGCCTAAGGTATGTATTGGGGGTGGTGCACCATGCGCTGTATTAAATGGAGCAAGAATCACAGCGAGAACAAATCTCATTTAATTTTAATATGCCAAGGGTTTATAGCTCGCTCTTTGGGTGTTCTCTGCTCATTGTTTACAACTCCCGTTTCAACGGCTTGTTGGTCATATCATAAAAAGCGACTCAGAATAAATACCAGTGACCTCAAGCTGAGTTCCCATCTCCCTGCAACTAGAAGAAAAATGCTCTTATATCCTGCAGTCCCACCTCAACAAATCACATCAAACATTATCCAGTCCCAGTAATCAGTGACGTGGAACCTGTTGAGACAGAAAATAAATGAAAACTGCCAGACATACACACACTGGCGCAGCTGTCAGGGGTGTTGTTCACTGCATGCTTGTCATGTCAGTGAAAATTATCACACTGCTGCTAAATATTGATAGACGTGGAAGAGAGATGACTTGGAATTGAAACAGACTCCCCAAACTAATTGACAAATGTATTTTTGTAGCCACCCTCCCCTTGATACGTGCCTGTATATATTTGAATGTTTGTCTATTTCTGAAAAATGTTCACTGCTCACAAGAACGCTGAAAGCAACGGAAAAAAAGTCAGATTTCTTGTGTGTGGCCACACTTGGCCAATAAAACGGATTCTGATTGTGATAATCGTTTTCTGAAAGAATGTGTCATTTAGTGCTAATCACAGGAGAAAAACGCAGAGTTCTGAGTTTTATTTTATTGAAATTCCCTTCAAAGAACTCCAATGTAAACCCAAGAAAATTTTCCTTAAATTATCTAATTGTTGTCTGTGATTTGTCACCAGACAACCTTTGTGGCTTTGTACAAACATCACAATATTTCCTCGTTTGGGAATTGTCTTCTAATCCTATTGTTTTTCCTGTGGAGATGGTCGAAAGGAATTGATTTGTGAAGCAGTCCAAAAAGTAATCTGGCAAAAAGTGTTTGATGCAACCCAGATAAAATACAACTGCAAATCAACTGAGCTCCAGCTTTGTTTTAACTAAATGGTGCCAATGTAGCTGTTTGCAGCACACATAATCTACATGAAGTAAATGAATAAGTGTGTAGATATGCCTCTGTGTGTGTGTGTGTGTGTGTGTGCGTGCGCACTTTTTTTGCATCCTGACACTTCTGCTCTCCCGGCAACGTGACGAGCAAAGAGTCTGAAGTGAAGATCACAGTAGCCTTCAGGCCAAACGTCGGGAAGTTAAGTGACAGTGGAGGGAAGAGACAAGAGTTACCAAGATGCTGTGTGTGTGTGTGTGTGCCTGCGTGCGTGCGTGTGTGTGTGTGGAGGGTACAGGCCTAGACCTCAGAGAGAGACAGATAACTTGGGAAGAGGATAACTCTGAGATAAGGAAGATACTTCATGATGAGAAAAAGGATGTTGGAGAATGGATACAGCAAAGGAAAGACAGAAATGGGGGGAAGGCCAGGAACATGAAACAAATGGAGAGCTTCTCTAAAATGAAATATATTGCCCTGAGTGTCTTAGCAACAAACCAGGACCCTGTCAAACCCCTGCAACATTATTTTGTTCTCCACTTTTCTTCACCTCTCTTTCTCACTCATCTCAGTTTTTATACTGCTACCAAATCCTGCAGGGAGGAGAATAAAGAGCAAAAGAGATCCATCAGTGCTTGCTAAAGAGCCCTGCTCCCTCATAAATAAAGGAGGTTGATGAATTAGGAAGTTAAATCACCTTTGGTTGTTAATGTCACAGCCTACAGATAGACATGAAATACTCCGTGTACCCCTCAGTGTTACGCTGCTCTGCTCCCTCCCTCAGGCTGAGCCACCACATCACCATATGGTGGGGTGTCATGGCATAAAGTGTGTGTGTGTGTCTTCTTGCGGGTAGATGATAAAAGGTGCATGACTTTGTGTTTTGTGCATAAGTGCATATAAATTTATTTGACTGATGATCCTGCCCTTTATATTTATTTGTAACTGTGTGTGGTGAGAATTCTTTATGTTACATGGTAACAACCTTTGTGGTATCACAGCTAGTACACTAAATATATTTTTGACAATAACGAGATAGAATCCTAATTCATATTTGATCAACACTTCATGGTCTGACAGTTTGATCTTAGTTTAGTGTTCAGATCTCACACATTTGGTCAACTTGTGTATTTGTTTTGGCTTGAGTTGCTGGTACTCTAATGTAATATATAATGGCCGTGAATGCCTTATATTCTGTCTAACCTTTAGGTGTAAAGACACCACAAGCTTGGTTAGAAGCTACATCATTCTGAATTGCCGAGTGAAGGGGCTGAAGAGGTCAAGTAAAAGTTTTAACCATTGAACACCGATTCCCAACTTGATGTGATGCGAGCGAATGAACAGCTGATTGCTTTCTTTTTTTTTTTAATGAGGATGTCCTAATTGGCACAGTGCAACAGCAAACAGCTGTCTTGTTTGAAAAATTGCCAGCCTGCTGCCTATTTTGATTGGTCGAAATAGATGCTGACTGTCATGGTTTGGGGTTTGATTTCATTGTTTCCGGTTTTATTTTGGTAGTTTTATCCTCTTGTGTCAGATCTGCCTTTGTGTTTCCTGTGCTGTCTTGTTTTCCCTCTTTTTTGATTGTCCTTATTGTTTCCACCTGTTCCCCATTACCTTGTGTATTTAAAGTCAGCATTTCCCTTTGTTATG
>JAPZDX010000025.1:11959410-11979871 GCA_029783625.1 Naso annulatus
ACTTCTCAAAGGGAAGCCTTTAAATCTGTTTTTCCTACAGAGCATAATTAGGTAATTTATATCAAACTAATATATTTTAGTTCCAGCTGCTGTGCATGGAACAAAAAAGATGGTTAGAAAACAAAAGTTGCCCTCCTCTGCCCCCTCTTATTAAATTTGACCAAATGGTTCGCTGGTTCTCCCCATTTGTTTCCCTGCCATGCTTTGGCTTTTTTGTGGTTATTATGATTCAGAGGATAGATGAAACACAAATGAGATGAATGCTGGCCACCTTTGGCATTACCTGCAGGCAGTGTGTGTGCGTGTTTGTGTGTGCGGCCGCGTGTGTGCGTCACATGCCAGTGGGGAACCTGTGAAATGAACTATCCTGCTGGCTGCTCGTGTGTGTGTGTGTGTGTGTGTGTGTGTTGAATGTGAGAACACATAGACTTCAGTATTGCACTGTGTGCTAAGCTGCAGGGACACAGAGTACATCAACAGACAGGCTCTAATGCAAACTACATTAACTATATTAAACTATTGTTAAGCAATTCAGAGACCAAGGTCATAATTACTATGTACTGAACTCTGACCTCACAGATCATTAAGTTTCTATTTAAATACTGCAGCATAGTGATAACAGATGTTGTGCCTGGACGGAGCGCACACAGAGGTGAGAGTGTAACACTTCGGAGACGGAGGGTGAAAAGGTCCCTTTTCAGTATCCAAACCATCTTTTATCTTTATTGGATAAACTATGTCTCTCCTAAAGCCATAAACTCTTGTGGGCAACAGTGCTGTTGACGTTATCCTTAATGAATTTGATGACAGGCATTACTTTTTTCACAATTCAGTGAAGCACAGTTGTAACAAAGTTCTTAAGCCTCTTTAACCTTTTCATTTAACCTCATAAAACATGTTTAGTTGCCGAATTAAGTGTCATAAGTACACTTAATAAAAGAAAGGCTCTTGTTTAGCATTCAGTCATGTAAACTGTGACCTTTATCTGAAACCAAGTTTATAACATTATTTGTATCACTGATTTAATTTATCTAATTAATGCTGAAATCCACAGCAATTCTTGCATTGCTGCCTCTGCAGCAGCAAAACATCTACAACTACTTATTGACTTGGACTTAAATATAACATAGCTGCTGAGAAGTGATGTATGGGTGGAGTGACCATTAAATAGAGGGTGTATTCTCTGCTCAATGGTGGCGGTAGTTTGCGAATAGTGTGACTGTGATCCATAGTTTAACCCAGGAGTGGCAGAGAAAATGGAAAAATCCAAGAACACACTGTCATGGGCAAATTCATATTCAATGAGAAGTGGTTTGAAAATAGTGGAATATTTCTGCCTCCATCGTCACTGCACCTCCTGGTGAATAAATGAAGCATTGCAACTAATTTCTACACATTTATTAAACTCTGAGAAATTATTTTGTGTCTGGCACTGTTCAGGATGCCTCTCTTGGTAATATGGATGTTGTCTATAATATTTATCTGTATGTGTAACAAACTTGTTTTATTTGTAATATAAAATCTTTCCACATGGTTAGATTTTATGTATCTTTGTTTTAACATGTGGCATAAATCGCTCAGTTAACGTTCGGCTCAAATTAATAATGTCCACTGATTACTGAAGGACTGTGTCTTCTCTAAAAGTTGGCTCAACTTAGTTTGTTACTGGCTACTTTTATAGATGCATATGTATGAGGGTGGACATTGATCGATATGTGCTTGAATCCACTCGGCACTGTTGCCAAGAATCATTTACATTAGGGGCTGCAGATACTGTGATACCTTGAAGGAGTTGGAGACTTTTACACCAAGGTCTGATGATTTACATTTTAAATGGATATGTAGCCTTTTTTAGGACATTGTAAACCATCTAAATAGTGTTCACTGTCTTTTCTTGTAATGCTGTGTGTGCATTAAACAGCCAATGCTTGGATGATTTGGCCCAAGAAATATAATCTTTCTAAAATGTACATCTAGAAAGAATCAGTTTAATTAGATGTATTTGAAGTAGCTGCCTTAACTTTTATTAGTCAAAACAGTTCATGCAAAGCTGACAAAGCAAAAAGTCACTTCAGGCAAATGTTGAGAATACTTCTTGGAAGAGTGTCACAGAGCTCCATTATTATTTTCAGCTCTATTGACTGTAACTGGTCACAATCAGCAGTGGCATCCTGTGGCCTGGAGGCACAATGGCATCACATTCACTCTGCTGTGCCTTCGTTAACACCGGAGCAGAAACGACAATTGGAAACCAGGAAATTTCAGAGACTTCAGTATACTCTGTTGGTCACCCTTTAGCATCTGTCCAATTGCCCTCTGGCAAAATGTGTGTCTGTAGCTTATTTCCACTCAAGGATGTGCTGCATTGTCCTTGTTTTACCCTCTTTCCCATTCCTTTCTTGTTTTAATTAGTCAGTGCAGCATGCTGTTTTCATTATGTATCTGTATTTTATATTGGTAGAACAAAAGAAAAGTTCATCAAAAATTATTCAAACAAACATTTTTGGATGTCTAGACTAAAAATAAAAGAAATCAACTGTTTTGTTAAATCTTAATTTCATGTCAATCCAAACGGTCAGTTCTTGGGAATGTGTTTTTTAACATTATAGTCATTTCACATGCTACATGTCACACAAACCAGCAGCTCTCTGTGCTACTGCTGCAAAAATATCATTGCCGTTCAACCAAAGGATAAAAAAAAAGTTAAAAAAAAAATAGGTTGCTGTCAGATAGCAACTAATGGGTTGTTTCGGAGGTCAGTGGATGTTTTGTTTACCAGTGAAAAGCATGTCTCTACAGAAGAAACTGAGGGTCTGAAGAGTACTAAAGGATAGAGGCCAAATCAAACATGCTTTTTTTTTAAATAAAGAAGACAGGACAAAGAAAAAATCTTGCAGCTCGGATACAAACTCAACAGGTCTGCTGACGGTGAGCAGCAAAGTCAAGGATTTAATCCTCTTTTCTTTTTTTTCTTCTTTTTTTTTTGTGCATTGGCTAAGTTAACTTCAAATTAGTTGACTGTCATTGTGAACACATGCAGGCCCTGGAACATCTTCTGGCTGTTTTAGATGTTGTTGAGGTGGAACGTGTGCAGGGATTTGTACAGCTTATCAAAGCTTCTGTATGTGTATGTGTGTGTATGTGTGTGTGTGTGTGTGTGTGTGTGTGTGTGTGGGTGTGGTGTTCTGCTTTTTTTGTATGAAATCTGTCCTGACTTTACGACAGTGCGTCAGTCCACAGAGCCACAATGGAGCCAAATCTGCTCTCTTTCTCAGAGCAGCTTATTATATAACAAATCCTCTGAGTTACATCCATAGCTGCATTTCTTGCACATTAATTTTGTCCTTTTCCCATCATTCTTTCTCAGGCTTAGTACTCTGTTCTTGCCCCCTCATAATCCTCTGCTTCCTCTCTGTTGTCCCACCCTCCAGTGCCTCTCAATGGCCAAACATAGTCATACCCAGGGGAATGTTTTTTAATAACAGCAAAGAGCGTTTCTTTTTATTCAGAAATTGTCTTGTTTTATGTTATTTCCTTTTTCCTTAAACTGCCTTTAGTGCTTGCAAGTAACACTTTATTTCCTCTAATTTCTTTTGAACAAAACAGACACTTATTCAGTTGAGATGAGTTTTTAAAGTTTCACTAAATGAATCTCCTAAAACATTCTTTGATGGAAAACAAAGATGATTAAAGAACCACTTGGCGCAGACAATTACTGTCCTTTCAACAGCATGACTGCTGCACAGATAACAATAGTCAGCATGGATAGCACTATGATCATCTCTTGGCTGAACTCAGGAAGCTAAAACAAATGTGTGAAGGCCTCATAGATGCTAGATTATTCAAAGGCTGTAAATATTCAGCATTTTATTGATCTACTGGCAGTGCTTTGCATGAACACGCTCATGTTTTTGGTGAATGTGATCTGAAGGCATCCCTCTGCAGCTGCTGAATGTGGCAGTGAGCATCGTAAGTAAATGTCACCTTGGCAACAATACAATGTGCCACTACGTCGCACCTGTCACACCTGTTTGTGTTCTTTACATCACCACCATGGCCATGCAAAGCAGTGAAGGCAAGTCAGACGCAGCTGCCGGGACTTCATATGAATACTTAAAGGAGTTTTATGAAAAGATAAGTAATGTTACGGGTCCCAGGCTGGTACCACAGTAACAAAGTACAAATCTGTAAAATACAGATAAAGGTCAGCAGCAATGAAGACACAGAGCACACAGTTCATCATCCAGATTGCGTCTTTTATATTCAAACCCACAATAAAACATACAATATCGACCATTTCTCTGAGTTTCAGTCTCTGTTTCAGTCCTCATTAAGCTCAGCTTTAAGTGCAATAAATGTCCATGAATCCTAAGTCCATCACGTCTCACCAAATGTCTTCACATTCATAGTTATTTCACATTTCTGGTGTACTTGGTACAGTATCTTCCTTAAAGCAACATCGTAGCACACTTGATCACCTTTACATAAGTAAATCACAGCTGCTATAACAGTGTAGTGCAAATTACAGCAACTCTCAACTGTATTTATAGCAGCAACATTTTATCTGCATGATTCTGGACATTTACACTTACAATGAAACATTCACTCATCAAGAAATGCAAAACCCCTTTAAATGTGAAACCGTATGACTGTAACCAAAGTCCACATCAACACGTAATCACTGAAAATGCATATTTTGCAATATCAGAATTACCAACAAACCATTAAAACTCAAAGACACATTTAACTGTTTTCTATAAGTGAAGTATTAGTCAAAATACCCTGTATGGAAACACGCGTTGGAGCCCAAATAATCCTCTGTGCAAAGTGATCTGCCTACAAAACCATACTGAGGGCAAAATAACCCGAACACCCGCGATGCGGTGTGCATACCTGCCGCCTTAGACAAAGGCTAAATTTAAAACTTTTTAAAGTCATCAGAAATGCTTATTTCTCTATCAAAACACGTTAATGACACTTGTCAGTGTAATATAAGACTATCAGAGGTTGAAACTGGTTATTTCAATCAACTACTAACCTGTAAAATACAGATAAAGTTCAGCAGCGATGAAGACACGGAGCACACAGTTCGTCATCCAGATTGCGTCTGAAGTGTGGGCAGAAGCTCCCACCTGAGACAACCCGGAGCGCAGCTGCTCCCATGACAAAGGTTCCACCTGGATGTTGCGTACATTTACCATGTTTCTTCACAATTTATGTGAAAAATAAAATGACATGACTGTTATCTACATTTTTAGGGATAATATTAAACCCTGAAGAACAAAGGAAATTACTTTCCAGCTATTTAAAAATAAATAAACACAAAAGTGGTCGCACTGTTTTTGGGAGTATCACAGTAACATTACTTAGAGCAAATCTTTCAGGATTGGACAAATTGAAATTTTGACACGATGATGAACAAAAGAAGAGTTAATGAGTAAATGTGACATCTATGGGTGAAGTTGCAGACTGCACCCAACTGAATCTCACTCCACTCACCTCCCCCTCCAAGGCTGTAGGAGAACCTGAAGTCACTAATACATGACAGGCCTTCTCTAGAGCAGTGTATGGTTTGTCCATTCTGGGCTACTGTAGAAAAATGACGGCACAACATTTCGGACACAATGGAAGAGGACCCGCTCCCTCTATAGATATAAAAGTTCTAATTAGGGCTGTCAAGGTTGACACAATAATAAGGCGTTAAAGCAAATTCCTTTTAATGCCACAAATTTTTTGACGCGCTGTTAACGCAAGCATTTCCTTTATGACCCTCAGCCTGACGCGTCGTTTGGGAAATCAAGACACGATGTAGCCACAGCTGTAACCAAGATACACAACTTGTATGAGGACAAGAAAGCTTAAGTGGTGTAGTAGTAGTATATATTGTGGACAGTATTTTTTGTGATC
The DNA here is from genome assembly GCA_029783625.1 of Naso annulatus. Classification (NCBI taxonomy): domain Eukaryota; kingdom Metazoa; phylum Chordata; class Actinopteri; order Acanthuriformes; family Acanthuridae; genus Naso; species Naso annulatus. The sequence continues at coordinate 11,965,318 of JAPZDX010000025.1, forward strand.
TGTATTATACTGGGACACTATGATAGTGTTTTACTGACTCCCTAATGTAGGGTAAGTGTTTAATTTGACATTTATGACTATTGGTCAATAAAACACAGAGATAAGACTAAAGGAGCTTTAATGGCGCTCATAGTATCAATAACAGACATGAGTCATTGAGCCTTGATCACAACAGACTAAACATAGCAGAGCACCGAGTGCTCAATCAAAATATATCACAGTATTTGTCCTTTTTTTTGATGGCTGCAATAATAATAAACATGCATTTGTGTAAAGCAAACATATTTGTCCACTCTCATGTTGATAAAGGTTTTAAAAAGTTTCCCCTCAAGGTACATTTAAACTGGGAAAAAAAAGTGTGATTAATTTGCGATTAATCATGAGTTAACTATAGACAATCATGTGATTAATCGTGATTAAATATATTAATTAATTGATAGCTCTAATTCTGAAGTAATGAAAACAAGATTCTTATTTTCAGGTAGATGAATAAATATTCTATTTAATTTCTATCATATTCTACAAATAGATCCCCCTAAATCCTGAACACTGAACCTGTAATTGATCACCATTGTTACTAGAATATATCTTGAGAGGGACATAAATTTGTGTGCCAAACTTCGGTTCATACAGCAATTCATGCAAGAGTTGTTTCACTAAAAATTAAAAATGTCAGCCTCATGGTGACACTTGAGAAAAATAATGGGCATCACCAAAGTCAGGACACTTTTTCCTCTGAGACTGTAAAGGTTAAGGTTTCATCTTATTTTTTCCAATAGTTGTGGACTGATTGAAGCCGATGGAACTGGTGAACCAACAGACCAAAGGTTCTATCCCTGGAGCCATACTGCCTGCAGAACTACAAAGATAGCATGGGAGATACTATTGAGAAAGAGCTGAAACTGGCTCATTAGTCATTGCTGTTCTCTCAAGTGAAGACGGATGATAACATTTTCACACTCTACAACCCTCCCCATCTCCCCCAGACACCCACACACCCGTTAATTTCCGCGTACACACATCTGTAAAGTGTTTACACAGAGGATCAAAAATATGAGACGAGATCGTGACTGAATATCTGGCTGATTCAACATTAATGTCATGTAAACAGCGTCTAATCTGGTCAGTGTTCATTTTCATAACAAAGAGGCACCAGCTGTGCTGAAAACACATCCCATCAGCCTACTAATGGACATTAGCATGTACACACAGAGCTTTGATCTACATACTAATAATGATTAACTGATGATTAACAAGCTTTGAAATAATCTTCAGCCCTTCTACAGTGTGAAGACGCATGTGTGTGGGTTATGGTGGAAATGAATGAACAATGGTTCAAAGTCAAAGCGTCTTTGATCTCTGCCGGCTAGGACACCAGCCAGCTGGGTCTCTGAAATTAATCTCCTTGCTAAGCTCTTCATACATCAGAAAACTTAATGTCTGCTTCTTAGTTTTAATTATTCCTCATTTACTTTTTCTTTCCTTTTGAATTTTCTGTCTATTTGCAGGCTTTTATTGTGTTTTTGACTCCAGCAGTGGAACATGAAGGCCAAAGAAAAGTTTGCTGCATTTCAAAACAAACTTGCATACAAACTCTACACAGTGAAATTAGGTATAAACAATGTATTCACCTATTGACTACTGTTGGTCCTTGACAAATGACGTATAATTTGCATTGACAAAAGTGCATTTTGGGTTTAACTGCCATGTGTTAAAGTCAACAGCACTCTGTAGTCACATCAGGCTGACATGCAAAGATCGACTGTGACCAAAATACTGCCACAACAATGACAAACCACGTGATTCAAGTAATAATATAAAATTTTTCAGTCGAGGGTAAGCAGTTGCTTCTATAGACACACTGAGCGAACACAGAAATACTGTAATTCAAGAAGAAAACACTCCCTGTCCCATCAAGAAAGCACTCATGTTGTTACTGCAGTCAAAAAGTATCTCCAGCTCAGACAAGTTTGCTGGAGGTTTTTTAGTGCGTTCCATTTACCTGGAAAGTCAGATTTCAGAGCTGGGAGTGGCGTCACAAGTTCAAGTTACAAGGAGTCAGTGTTAACTTTTGTTGTTGTTAGCACAGTTAGCTAATACAAGCTGATAAAAACTCACCACGTGATAGTTTGTGGGGAAAGCAACATCACAACATGTATACAGATAGAAGTTGAACAATGTTATAATGTTGGTATAACTGATTTAACAACACTAAAACAAGATTCATTAGCTAATAAACAGTATAATTTACAGCTTTTCACAGCTGATGAACGGAGCAACCATCTTGGATTTCGAGCTCAAGGTTACTGAAGCTCCTCTGAGTTTTTGAGTTGGAGTTTTGACTTCAGGGGTTGCTCCTGATGTATCCAACTGGGAACTTGGAAATTCTGTCCTCCGAGATCAACTGGAACGCATCATTCGTCCAGTCAGATTGCAGCTCATTTATAAACAGCCTCTCAGAGCCAATGACGGACTATGATTTTACAACTGCACACAAGGGTGGTCCCGCCTACATTAATTAAGCCTTGTGTTTCAAAAGCAATCTCCTGCACTTTTTCAACTAGTTTACTACTTTCTGGGAGCAGTCCATAAATATTAAAATGCATTAGTTGTGAATTCCGTAGTTAATATAAGTAAATAAAAATAATTGCATGTTAGAGTAGATGAACTGTCTGCCATTGCAAAAATTAGTTTGATAAATTGATTGCTCTCAAGAAGATAGTCATTAAATGTTTTTTTTATCTCTGGGTCCAAAGGTGCTTTCAGAAGAGAAAAGAACAGCAAGAAAGTTTCCATTGGTCAAAATTTGAATGCATTCAGTATTTCTGCTGTTTGAAAACAAAAGTTGCTGACACCCACACACTGTGCACTGCAGTGTCGCTTACTATTAACCCAACCTGCCTTTACCAGTAATAATCTGTCATTCTCAGACCTCTTTTTTGTCACCTAACCTCAGCAGTCCTGATAAAGAATTCAACTATCTAACTCAGCAAAGACAGAGAAGTCGGGGAGGATGATGGAAAAATGTTACAGGTGTATCTTCCTTTGCCACAACCACTGCTGTCTCCTGTTGCTCATAGCATTAAATCAGTTGTGCAATTAAATGGGAGTAAGTGTTTGTTATGAGATGTTGCTGATGCTCCTGGACAGCCTTAAATATCACTGAGCAGCAACAACTCATGCAAGTAAAGAAGCTGATAGATACAGCCTGATTTTTTTATTATTTTTACAGCGTTTTGTCATGGCCATGGAGCTTTCTTCTTCCTCTTAGAACGAGCGTAAGTACAGAGCAAAGCACGCCTTTATAATTCTCTTTTATCCATAATGCATTGTATCTGAGTGCTGTTGGCTCTGATTACCTTATCTTAAGTGTAAAAAGAAATGTTTTTTGATACACACTTTGCCACACTTCAGTAGGTGTGTTTAGGTAATTAATATGCTTCAATTAATTTAATTCCTCATTACCACTGACATTTATCTAACAAATGATTTGTGTTATAAATCTGTCCTCTCCAGAGTATCACTCATTAAAGCTTTGAGCCATGCAATTGTTTAATCTCAATTAATTTGACTGAGCTTTAATTAACACTGATGGAGGTCCTGTCGTGGTATCACACACAGACTACTGTGTGTTTTCAAGTCACTTCATATTTAACACCTTTAAGTGGATTACAAACAGCAGCTCTGGCATTCTTGTGAAAGTTTCGCTGATTACGGTTGTGAGAAAACGCTTAATCCGGCCACTTATGGAGAAATTTGCCAACAAATCTCATGGAAGACCAAAACCAAGAAATGTTTATTTGACAGCTCTGCACATGCATGTGAGTTGTTTATTGAATTTTAGTGAAGTTGAAATAATGTTGAATAATGTAGTGCTATGATGCATCTGGTCTCCTCATACAGCAACTTCATACGAAACCTCTCAGCTGCCATAAATTCTCCGGCTGTCTCTCAGTGTTAGGTGGTCTGTCTTTTGAAATGAGTTTGACTGCACTGGGACAGCTTCACAGCGGCAACCCCTGTTCTGCTCTCAACAATGACCCAGAGACACACTTTCATATGCAGGCTGTCACACTTCGGCACATGCAGTGCTGAACGCACTTCTGCTGCTCCGCTGGGTTTACAAGGTTCGAGATGAGCAGGAAGGAAGAAGACGAGGAGAAAATCATACCTCACTGTTTTATTTATCTCTGCAATCTAATTTGTAGTGGCAATGATCGTAGCTTGCATGGGGAGTCTGATACTTTCAAATCACAGCAGAGTTATGTGACACATGGCCTGGGATGTAAATGTTGCAATTTTACAGAATTTAAATAGATATGAGGTTATATGACTGTGGAACCTCCACGTGAGCACTTAAACAGTTGATGAGATGACTCTCGTTCCAGCGCCGGTCTATCAAGAGGCAGCAGGAGGTTCTGTGAGAACACTGTCAGGATGCTGCTGTTAGATTTCTAACAGTGCTAGTGTATACTTAATTTACCACTGTATCTTACCGCTAGACCTGAATAGGCCAGTCAGGACTCTTTGCTCTAGCTGGCCCTGACAAAGACAAACTTTCTATTTGTATTAAACAAATTTGGTTTATTCGTTTTTTTTTTTTTACAACTTATGACCAAATGAAACACGGTAATTTTAACACAGAAAAACCAAACTTTTAAAGTGTCTGTTGAAAATATTCTGGATTAATTGTGTGACTTTCCTCCCTTTTCCTCTCGCTCTCTTAGCTGGCAAGTCTCAGATTTATAGAAAATCTTTCACTGTTCAGTAAAACTGACAAGGTTTAAACTGCTCCCACAAAATATTGTACATTCTAATGTTCAGGTTTTAAATAAAGACATTAATACAACATTATAAGATTACCAAAAAAAAATTAAAAGCTTTCACTGGACCATTGACATACAAATATTTTTAATAAAGCAATAAACATTTCTTAAAATGATGTTTATTTGAATAAGGTTGCTTTTGTACGACTGTTCTCATTTTCTGGAGATTCCAGAGGAAAGTTTACCACTCACAGTGACCTCACATTTTGAGCACAACATAAGTGTTCCAGTTCAAATTGATGTGATTTGAGTTTTAAGAATCTTTCTCTGAATTTCCGTCTTTTTAAAAACTTTCCTTTGTAATTGACACGTCTTTTTTAACTTTTTACACGTAAACTTCAGCAGATCTAATCTTTGTGTCGTCTTACCCAAAATAAATTTTGCTTCCCCTCCTCATTCTATTCAAGTTCTTTTGACCAAAATATTTTATATCATTTTATCTGTCTCTTCCCTTTTCTCTCTTCCTTTCTGTTTTATTTTATCCGTCATCTCTCTGACTCCTGTCCTTCTAATGACTTGCAATCAAATCTATCAGCAGCACTTTACATCCACTCATCTTCACACACATGTTCATGCACAAACAAGGTCCTATTAACATGACAAAGCTCTCCTTCCTAAAGAGTCTGCTGCCCACTCAGTGCGGCACATCACTTCTCAGCCATCTTAAATCATCATCTCTCCACAGCTCTCTTGTGTTCATTCTCCAGTTAAGTGAAGCAGCTCCAGATTGAACCCCCTCTTTGGCCCCCTGTCATCTCTCACTCACTCTGCCTTCAATTTTCAATGCGTTCATTATTGCAATAGTGTTTATCAAAACCATGTTAGTGCACAGAGGAAGTCCCCACAACTACTTTGGAGAACTTTGTATTTTGGAGGGATCTGGGCAGGTTAAACTGCTCTTTGTTGTTTCATATGTGGCTCACCTCTCTTCGTTTTTTTGCTGTTCATCCTTCAAAGAAGTAGCGTATAGTAGTAAACAGTAAATAAAACTGTTTCCACTGAACCTCTCCATCACTTCACTCATTTCCCACCATGACATAAATTGTTGCAGGAGCGGGGTTTCATTAAAACCATATTCACCCCCAGAGAGAGAAAGGGGGAGGTGTGCCAATGACTTGGAGAGGTCATCCATCTCCTGGGTTTCCTCTCCTTCTTTCTCTCCCTCCTCAGAAAGATAATTCAATATGTTCCGAACAGGACAGAGTGCTGTTCCTTTGCATAATTTTATTAAGCGACATTAGCCGCACTATCACAGAGGTGACAGGAAGGAAATGGAGTTGAATTAGAACGTGATAAAGGAAGGCATCGACGAGAGGAAGGTGATACTATGTGTGCAGCGTGGTGACAACTCTTGTTCTCAGCCTCTCAAAGGCAGGATTTACATAACCTTAAATTCCCATTATTTCTCTTGGGGGAACTTTGAGATTGGATTGTTTCGTTTTTTCAAACCAAACAATTTCTCACCTCAGGCTTATTTCAGAGGGGAGCAATGCTATTAAAGTATGTTCTCAAGTATTTGCTTTGTTTTATTTCCCACACACCAGGAAATTGGTTGTGCTTATTGTGTTTCTTTGCTCGTGTCTATCTGCTGTATGTGTGCAGGTCTGCTCTAATATCAGTTTAATCTTGAGGGATCTTTTACCAGTCCAGCAGCAGGGAAATTTAAGGGCCTTGCCAAGCTGACCCCTTGCCATAAAAACTGGTAGTTTGAACACTATATGCCATCTCTAATAACATAGGAGGTAGTGGAGAAAGTAGAGCAGCACCAATTAGGTCCCTGGGCTCACCTTTACAGACGGTATCGGATCTGTTTACTCCAACCATCTATAATCTCACTGCTGGATAGGGCTGGGATGCTCTACTATTTCCTAGAGTTGCCTAAAGCGAGACGCATGAGTGCCCGAATACTCACAAGGCCTCAAGCTCACTGCATTTAGCTTTTTATGTATTGTAATTATTTTGCGCCCATGCTTTCTCATTCCTCTCAGGACACACGCTCTCCTCTTCATACTCTCCAGTGTTCATTTGTTGCCAGATATCCTCCTTGTTCCTCTTCACCTGACTGCCCTACTCATCATCAAACTGTTCCGTCTTTCCCCAACCTGCAACTCATTCGACAATCAACCTTGCACGCTATAGCTATAGTCCTTTATTTTTTGCCATAAGGTTATGTCAAGTGACTGTATGCTTTATGTCCTGGTTTCCTGTTCTTGCCTGGTAAGGAGCTCGACCTCCAGAGGAATTCAAGATACTTTATTGTAATTATATCTCAGTACAAGGAAATTTGAAGGTATAATGACTGCTTTTGTCACACCCACTGGGGCGGGGGGAGGTCCTGACTCCCTCCGTAGCAGTTCTGCCTGCATCATTGACTTCCACAGCCGTTCCACCCACCTGTCCTGCCATTTGATTGACCTCAAGAGTAATTCATCCTTCTGTCCTTCCTCATAGTAACCCTCCATGCGTTCTTTGTCCATTGGCCCTGCCTCCCGGTCATATTTCTAGGGTATTGTTGTGATCTGCTAGCAGTAACAGCGTGTGTCTGTGCTCACCTGCTATATTGGGTATTTGTATTGCTGAATCAGTGCAAGGCAATGCATTGATGGAGTGCTATATGTACCGGCGATACATGAAATACAACCTAGGAGGTTCTATTTGAGTAATGGATCCATGAATTTGAAGGTTTATCAGATGACAAAATCTTACATTATTTGATTCTATGAGAAAAGATTTTGCAAACCTGTAAATATTTTTTTTCACACTGACACGGTGTCCCTCAGTTTCCATTCAAAACAGACTTGTAAAGAGATGCATCAAAATATTACTGGACCAGTAAAGGGGCACTTTGCTGATTAGCAACCAGCTTTGTATCGTTCCAGAATCAGTATATTACAATGAATGTCGTTTATCTTCTTTCAGTCTTCCATTGGTTCTAGCTTTCCTGCCGTCTTCTGTGCCAAAATATCCTCATATGATGCATTTGATGTAATTTGTGGAGATTTAGGCCTGTCTGCTCTGAACTTCCACTTTAAACTCCAGATTAGTGAGCGCTGTGTTTGTTTTGAGAGGACTTTTAGGCTCTGGCGAACCAAAACCCCCTCATTACCAAAAACTACGCGTATTAAATAAAAGGAATTTTCCAATGTGATGAATAACAACCTTTGAGACTTGCCAAATACCTTTTTTTTTGATGAGAACTACACATAGGGATTAATAGGAGCCTTTAGTAGGTGTCTTTCTAACATGACGTGCCGTGTCGACCTGAGACTCAGCAGCCAGGGTGCAACACAACACAACACAACACATTAAAAAAACCCCACTGGACACAAGCACTAAGACTGGCGTAAATAGGTAATATCACAACACAGTGTAACACTATCCATTTGATTACTTAACAGCTTACAAGAAAATTAAATGTTATCAGCGCCATCCATCTGTCTGTAGGCTAACGATGCATCACACAAGCTAAGGGCGTGGTTTAAGTCACTGTCTCTGGCTGTGAAAATCTGTAACCCAGCTGTTAGCAGTTCAGCCCTGGGCCTCCGGCTGCACCGCATCTAACGTAGCTCATTTATAATATGATGTCTCTTTCCACAAAGCATGTTGTGTCAAAATATAACATCTAAGTGATTATTTTATACCTGCGCAACTCTTGCCAGCACTGTTACTGTGCTTTGTACATTGAGCTCGTGCACAATGCACCCTGGGAGCATTGTGTATGCAGGACAAAATCAAAAATCGCAGCTTTCCCTGTCAATATAGCACCAACTGAGGAATTTATTGATCAGTTGACGACAATTACCATGAACACTGACTGGACATCTACATAAAAAATGGTGGAGTTCTCCTTTAAGTTAGAGGTAAATTACTTCTGGATTTCTTACAAGAGTAGAAAGATGCAGGTTCATGTTACACTGTAATTTATTAGGCATGACAATGGATATGAATGACTAATGTAGTAACAGTTTGAGCAAGAAAACTCACTGTTTTTGCCACTTGCATCCTCTGTGTCTGCACTTTTGCTGCTTTACCAGTCTGACCTCATTCAAAGCCATAATGACAGGGTGATGGGCCAAGCCATTTTAAAGGGTAGTGGTCACTGAGCACTGCCTTGGTTTTACACAGGAAGAGCTGGAGAAAATGGCTGGGGAGAATGATGTCTGTTTAACAGGCTCAGCAAGGCCGCCCAGCTGCTGCTTCACACTCTGAGCTGTAGAGACACTGAAGCAGCTTATATAGCGCAGAGTAGGTCAATCAAAGTTACGATGAGAAGGTTTAATCCCGGGTGAGTCGTTGCCGTGAGCAATAGCACTGATTGTCAAATGACTGCTCCCACAGTATCCGCCGCGGCTTACTTTGATGTTTGAGGGCAGCGGTGTTGTGACAGCACATGCTGCCTTCACATCTGGGTCCCGTTCCTTGTAGGAGGATAACTGAGTTACGGTTGAGTTTGTTGACAGTTTGGAATATGCCCAGGATTTTCTGTTCCCTGAAGCAAACCTTGGTTTATCTCGTTACCAGAGCAGTAGCTCAGATCTTCAAAGTCGCAGGTATGGTAAACTTTTTCTGATATAGCCTTCTTCATTTCCCTTTCAAAACAGTCTTGTGGAAAGTTGTATTAAAGTATTACTGTACCATTAACAAAGAAATTATTTATCTATTGTTTTCTTGTTGGTGAAGATATGTCATTTAAATCTGTAGTCTTTATTCCGGACAAATTTAAGTAATATTTAAACTGTGTAAAGGTTATATAAAGTGAAGTGAGTGTTTGGCGATTAAACCCGATTGTGATGTCACATTCTAAGGTGGTAATAATGCGGTAAGCTGTCCAAAAACATCCTCCTGAATGAGTTTAGACACTGGTGGAGGTGGTGGTAAAAGTTTAGGAGCTATGCTTAGGATGTGGACGAAGAAGATATATGAGAACTTCTGACAGGCTTGCTGGATGGTCCAGCAGGAAAGACAGCAGCAGATTAAGGAGCAATTTTTCAACTTTTATGGTAATGAGATGGTTGGAAAGGAAAAATAAAGTCCGCAGGCTGGATCATGCTCCCGTTCATTTTATTACTTGATTACCACAATGGTGACGTTTTGAGCTGTAAGACAATGAGATGACTGGCTCTCACAGACTGTTTTAACTGAGTAAGTGAGCATCCAAAGTCAGCTGATTTAACTGGAAAAATAAACAGATAGCAAGAGGCAGAGTACATAAGAAAGAGGGCATATGTAGTATTCATCTAAGTAAAAATAGTATTACATTTTTTGTCAACTTGTTAAAATATGAAAACTTTTTCAAAGTCAAGGTAACAGTTTATTTTTTCATGGTTTCTCAAGCATTTACCTTATCTTCATTATTCTGCAGTGGTTCCTGTATCTTGTTGTAGAGAGGAAATGTTCTACAAAAGATAATTTTACATAGCTGGAAATAACTGTTTGGCTGCAGTAAAACTAGAGCTGTCTAAAGCGACGGTGCCATGCATGGTTTTGACTCCTGTTGCATTTTACAGCAAATCTGTTCACCAGCCAGTTTGGTTGGATGAAAATTCGATCATTCGAGCTGCCTAACCTGGTATTAGCCTGACAAAATGAACAATACATCAGGACCTTTTCTCATTTTCCTTCCACCTCTTCATTTTTAATTTCACTCCATCTCTTCCTTCATCCTTTTTCTCTAGCAGCTTTAGGCAGCGATGATGGAGTGAGTGTGTGTGTAGCTTATTGTTTGTCATGAAAATAGGATTTCAGCAGATGAATGGAAAGATTCTGGAGGAGAAATGTAATCCAAAAAGACCGGCACAGAATGGATGGACCGCTGGTGGTGCATCCCAGGTAATGGAGAGGTGGGATGAATCCCCAGCTTTCACACTCATACACATATTCCATTCTTTTCACCTTTAATATAAATAAATAAAGTTTTGTCTTAGCAATGCACAGACTGCTGTTATGAACCTGAACAAAATGGCATTTTATTGTATATCAGACAAATGTAGCATAAAAAAAAATATTAGCAATGCTTAAAACATGTTAGAAAGTCAAGAACAAATCAAATCCAATCCTTCTTGTGTTTTTAATCATAGACTAAACTAAATCTGATCCAGAGTTGTATTGTCCAAGAATTGAGATACACAAAGCTCTTATAATTGTTGCTGAGGCATCTTTTGTCAGGCTGAAAATGAAAACTCGAAAGAAAAATCTAAAATCCGTAAACATAATTCAGTTTAGTTGTACAGCTGAAACAAGAATTCACTGTCCACCCATCTCTGATGATGAAAGATGTCTCTTGCTTGTATTTGTGTCAATTTCTTTGAGGCAAGCATGAGTGTGTGGTTTTTTTTTTCAGTCTGTATCAGAACACACAACAGAAATAAATTTACTGCTAACTGCTGAGAGCTTCTACAGCCACTGTTGCCATAGTTCTGACCCTCCATATTTGCCAAAGTAAGCAGTTGTTACACTGTGTATGTGTTTCCATATCTCAGCGACTGCGGTAAACAATTTGTAATCCCGCCGGTAGAACTAATCCTCCTTTAATAAACATACATGAACAATAAATCTTAGTTTAATCAGCAACATGTTGCTGGTCTGTTGGTTGCCAAACAGCTTCTGAATGAGTAAATAATGGTGAAGCAAGATTGAAGAGGCTGATGATATGAATTCTTTCTTCAAGTCATGTAAGTCTCCTCAAAAGTTTACATTTTATAACTCTTTTAATGTGTCCCAAATCCACAATATATACTTAATATGTGCAGTGTACACATACTGGCAAATCCCCACATTATAGAACAAGAGTTTGCAAGTAAAATATTACCAAAGCCGAAAAGGATGATTTCCAAAATTACAAAGTGATGTAAGACATAATTTGGAAAAATACTGAATAAGGCTAAATAATGGAGTAAACAGAGAGTGATGCTCTATCAGAGACGTCTCTTACCATTTTGACTACCGCCTAATTAATTCATCTCCGAGTTTGATCAGTGAAAACTATAATCATATGTCTGGTTTCTCCAAGCTTGGCTGTGGGAGTTAAGATAATGTAACAATATCTATTTTCTTGTCTCAGACTGTGCATACAGCACTGCATTACATTTTCTTTTTTTGCCTCACTGCTTTTACTCTTTTGATCATCACAGTTGGTACTTACTATATTAACATCAGATTTAGAAGGCAGTCAACAAGTTGATATTTGACCGTCGAGCTTGATGAGCAACTAGACTCAAAGTCAAAAGTCTGCTCCTCTTCTTCCTCACATCAGTCTCTAATCAGTCTTCATTTTTCCTCCTAGGAGCTGTCTTTAATATCCATTCTCACTAATTAGTTTTAGCATGCATCCACCCTCCTCACTCTTTCGCTATCTGATGGATTAAATTTTACAGACCCAACGTTTCATTTCTCACATTTTTCTTTAACCCAATCTGACATGTAATTGCAAACCCTCCCTCTCTCAGCAGCCAGTCTCTGTCTGTTTGTCATTCTTCTCCATCACAATGTAATCAGAGATCAAAACAAGGTGAGACTCTCCCACTCCTCCTTTCTGACCACTCTGATATTACACCAAATGATAAGGCCAGTATGCCATGCAGAGGGACGTTCAATCACTCACTAACTCACTTTCTCAGTTTCTCGCTTTTATTGTTTGTCTTCTTGGGCCCAGATGGGGAGGAGCCGCAGCATGCGGGATAACAGCGCAGTGGTTAAACTCTCTTTGCACCTCTGCACCTGTCAGCTCAGTGTGCTGGGACCAGCTTTGTGGTTATGGCGGGCAAAAGGAGACAACAGTCTTGTTATGAAGCCGTGCCCTCCTCACCAGCATATCTCCCCGTGCTCAAGGGATATCTTTAGAGAGAAGAAGTTTTTTGGGGGGGTACTCAAACTTCACAGATCTTTTCCAGTGATTTATTTTGCAGTTTTTCCCAGTGGGTCATGGATTCGAACCTTTTTTTCTGTAAAGTGGAAATCTTACACTTTCACTGGCAAGGTATTTTATTTCTCTTAGGTCATTAATATGGTCTATTAGGCTCCTGTGCTGGATACACAAATAAATTACTTTAAACTAATCTCATTGGTCCCAAATGTATTTCTGGAGCTGTTCTCATCTCCCTCTGCTTTTAAAAAATGATGTTTGTGTTCTGTTCTGTAGAAAGCAATAATTGAGTGTTTCACATTATCAGTGTAAGGGTAATTGCACAGTAAAAATGTGTAAGCGTGGTTCTATCCCCCAAATTGTCATTGCAGCAGATATGAACTCATTAGGCCATGAAAGTCCCTTTTCCGTTTTTAAAGTTAATTAGATGTTCAAATAGTAGCTGCAAAGGTGAATGCGTTTGAATCCTTTAACTCTGCTTCTTCATCCTCTTCCAACAGCCAAAGGAAACTAGACATTCACAAAGCAAAGTCAGCCACTGAATGGGCTAAATCCCTTGACTAAATTAAATTTGTCCTTGCAACATTGTCTGACAGCCACACAGAGCTCACGGGAGGATGGATTATGTTCCTGCTCTCCACTCCTTTCCTCCCCTCCATTCTGTCTGCGTTTTTATAATGGAGTGTCTTTGAACCGCTATAATTAAACATGCGTCTCAACTGCTGCATAGACATGCCCATCACTGCACACACACACACACACACACATGCACACACATACACACACAAATACTCTCATCATTAAGTTGTAACAAATAATTGCACAAATTCATTTTATGCTGTTTTTAATCTTGAAGAACCCGCAGTTGTTTAAAGAGTACTTGGTAGAAAATGTATTTTTTCTCTAATTACTAAATCTACAAAACCAGGAGTGTTCCTGTTTTTAATCATCTTGTTTTCAAATTAATGAATTTTGTCTGTGTCTGTGTCTCTAGTTGCTACTATGATGGTGACAAATTTGAATTTTGACATGTACTGAGCGACAAACTGGTACCTGAAATTGGGTTTGTGCAACATTTAAAAAATTGTTTTGTACAGTTGGAGAGACTTTATGATGATATTTTGCTGCTGTTAAAGTAAAATAAAAAGGATTTACATAGTAAAGTGTGTAAGTAAAAAAATTAAAAGACTTGCAGCATACCAACTACATGTAATAAACGTGTAAGTAAAGAGTTTTTCAGCATCTGTCCCAACAGGACACCAAAAAACAAACAAACAAACAAAAAAAACCGTACTTAACAATGAATGCAGTTCATGGGCTGGCCGCTTGTTGGGACTTATGATTAAATTGTTATTGATTCTGGTGGCCCCTGTAGCCAAAAGTGGTATGAGCACCACCTCCTGTCTTAAAGATCCAGCTGTTTGTAGGATGCATAGTGATAAAGTAATATAATGTATCTGTCTGTGGACATGTAAGGGAAAGAAAACAAACCATACATGCAGTCATACAGCAAACAGATTTGGCTGCTCATCGCCAGTAATTTTGTTGAGGTAAAGCTGAAGTTATTGTCATTCCCTAATAATGCTGTGACTTTGTAATAGTAAGCCAACAACAAGACATTGCTTGGTAGCAAACACAAAATATTTTCTGCTGCCTCCTGGCAATGCAGAAGTATCTGCTGCCATACGACCAAACACAGCTGCTTCTTTCCTCAGGCTGTGAGACTCTCAGTTCATCCTTAGCACTTAGCAATGGATAATAGTTCAGGATTCCGACCTCCTGGCTGGCATTAAGGAATAGTCTCCTCTCACTGATGGTCTTGTTCTTATGTAGGTCAGTCAAAGACTTCAGTATTAAATTGAGACTT
>JAPZDX010000025.1:12003210-12014385 GCA_029783625.1 Naso annulatus
TAATCTTTGTTAAATATTTTGTTTAGTTGTGTACTCATATTATCCCAAAAGTTCACAGCAATGGGTAAACTCAGAGAAGTTTGTAATTTTACTCGAAGTAATGATGTGTTTCATTTTGTTGCCTGTCGCTAAATTTCAGGTTAAACGGGTAAATAAAACTTTAATCCATTACTTTGTCCATAACCATTTCTGCTGTTAGATAGATGTTTCTACCAGTGACTGTCTAATAATGAAATAAATGAATCTAGTGATTCAAAACTACTTCATTGTGTCATCATCATCTTTTTTTTTCCCCTTTCTTTTTTTTTTTGGTAAATGTTTTGAGTGAGAGACTTCTGGCACCAGAAATGAAATATTGTGTGTTTAATAAGTCCTAAAAAAGGAACATGGCAATTGAACATGTCGGACAAAGTCCTAGAAGAGGGACTGTCAGGTCTATGAAAGCAATAAATTAAAATGTTTGAAAACCTGTGGTCTGATAGCACAATTATCCAGTTGTATATATGCAGCTTTATCCAAATACAGTCATTTAGTCCTTCATAATCCACTTTATTCACAGGACAAGAAGATGAGTTTATTAAATTAACATCATGCAGAGTAAAATACCAGAAATTCTGCCGGGGCCTGAATCAGAACAGGATAGATAGGACTGAAGAATGGGCGCTGATTTTTTTGTGTACTCTGAAAATTCTTCAGTTTAATTTAATTGCAGTGAAACCTCAGTTTTGGTGCAATTAATATCTGTAAGACAGCGTGATTGTGTTGTCATTGACAACAGGATGATGTGCTGGTTAGAGAGAGGATCGTAACTCCAGATGATCACCGCTTTCATATCTTCTACAATCAATATATCCATTCCTGCTGCAGAGCGTCTCCCCCCTGCCAGCACCCCCACCGAGCATAAACGGTTTGCCTGCTGCACAAAAAGCATTTTTGACTCATTAAAATATGTCTGCACAGTTTTTAATCTTGTGCTTTACATGTTTTACTGCCATTCTCATTGCACACTACTGAAAGGTTAACAGATGGAGAGGACTAGTGAAGGCTGTGTGGTCGACAAAGGAGAGAAAGTCTTAAGACTGAGTAGAAAAGCATGTAAGGCAGCCAGACTGATGTTTAAATTAGGTGGACTGACTTCATCTAGTCTTTAATTCATTTTTTAATCATTACTCTGCAAAGTGCATTAACATTGCATCAGGTTTGCATGCTACATTGTCGTAGCAAAGCAAGTTCACATCTATACATTTATCATATCCTATATAGATAATGAACTTGAATGAGAAGAATGAATGAGAAGTTAAAGCAGAACAAAGAATGTTTTCAGGCCCACTTCAGCTTTTTGCAAATAAACAGATGTTGTAATAAATCCCTCGGTGCACTGCAGGTAACAAACGTCTTCGAGAGTGACTGTTATAGGTGTTCTCTTTGTGTTTAATCTTTTTTTTTTGTGGCTGAAGCTACACAATACAAAATAATATTGCTGAGCAGTTCCCATAGTAACAGCAACACATCACAACTGTGTCATGAGTACATTGAAACAAGGTCTGCCTTGGTTCGAATCTCTTAATGGGAAAGTCTCATCCCAAGAGATCTCATTAGCACCATACCAGTGTTTGTATTGAGAAAGCAATGGTGAGACAGGTGGAGTTGATGAGCAATATAGTACAATTATATCAGCTATAATAAAATCACATATGTTAATACAAAGCCAAATTGCTTTCATTAACTAACTGAGTACAGCAAGTATGCACTCTGGTACAGTAAGTGATGCTATGTATCTTAAAAGACGTTTCACAATTGGCTAATAAACACAGAGAAGAAGTAGAGAACCAACAAGTGCTGCACTCTGTTGCACTCATGACGTCAAAGTGCTGCACCAGGAAGAGCCAGGCAGTGTAGACTAAAGAGCCAAACATGGTGTTGACATTGTGCATTTTATTTACAGTTTTAGCAGAAAACAACGCAATTGCAGTTTGCGAAACTCGTTTCGTAAGTGGTCTAAGAGGATGTCAAATGTAGCAATGTCAGCTAGACTTGATGACATCAGAGCTTTGGAACACTGAAGCATTCATCTTTGTTCTCTGCATCTTAGCCTTTCTTGCACGCAGGTTTGCATGAACAGGTTATGAATTTATTTTATAATACAAAAATGCAAAATGATGGGTTATCTTATCAGTATTGGCAATGAGTAGCCTGTAATTGTTGTACATCCTTTACATTTACATGGCTGCATGGTGGCATTGTTCCACAAATGTGCGCACGTAGGCCCACATCACATACACACGAAGGCTTGTTCTCCTACAGGAAATCTTTATAAGCTGCTGTTGTAAAATGTAAGTTTGTGTTTTTCCTTTTTTTTTTTTTTTTTTGGTTATTGTAACAAATGTGTTCATTCTCCTCTTTTTGAATTCAAGCGTAGCTGCCCTCAAACATTTTATATTTATAATTTCCCCTTCTGCTGCTGTCAAGGTCTGGGGACTATAAATTGAAAAAGAGGGATCTATAGAGTAAATGCTGCACGTTTTGTTACCCAGTTTTCAACTTACAGTGAGTTATTGATCATTAAGAGTACTGGAGGCTACATCAAAGAATGTAATTATTTATTTAATAGCTACTAAAGGGAAGGGGATATTGGCTGGTTGTGACTCAGGCTGAGCTCAGCACTTACTGCAAATACAATTTCTTTGACCTGCAGAAAAGCTCACACAGTAAAAACATTTTTTGTACCAAAAGTTGAAAAGAGCGCTCTCTCTCTCTCTCTTCCTCTCTCTCCCTCTTTCCTTTTTTCTGAGTAACCAGTAAAACTGCTTTGCAAGGAGTTTAGTGTGACACGAGGCAACGGCCTGGAGTAAGTTTTGTGTCTGCTCCTCTTTGATTCAGTTTAAAAAAGACTGACAGACAAGCATATCAGCACGACATTACACATACTCTCTCTGTTTGTCCCCTGTCTGTGTTGCTCACTCGCTTATTGACTCACTTTCTCTCTCTCTCTCTTTCTCTCTGTCTCGCACACACAGACACACACACACACACACACACACACACAATCACATTCAGGCAAAACATGTGAACTTTTAACAACATCTTATTTTCATTCTGAAGATCTGTTTCCTGCTAGCGATGATGGTACGCTAACATCTGTCAGCCAGAGGAAAGGGAGTAAAAATGATACTGAAATGTTTAGAACAATCTGTCGAGTTCTTTCAGGAGCAGACACAGACAGAGAGGAAAAAAAAATCAGCTACATCTTTGTTTTCACACTGTGGATTGTTTATAGAAGCATTGCAGCCATAAAAGTAATGTGTGAGAACTGGAGCAGACAGCTGAGACTGTTCACAGTGGCACCAGAATGCCTCTGCAGCAGCCTCAATTTATCACTTTTCTAGCTAGTAACTTTCTGGTAGAGCAAACTTCATTAATAAACTGCACACTGAACATGTTTAATTTGAGGTTTTATGTGTTTCAGCACCTGCTTGAGGCTGTTTAAGCTAAAAGGCATATCCTTCTCAAAAAAGCAATTTGTGTGTTTGATTAAAAACATATTTTGGTGTCAAAAAGCAGTTCAGTGCATACTTTGATTATCTTGTATTCATTTAACCAAATTAAATCAAAACATGCATAAAATTTAAATGCATTTTGATCTTTTTGAACGTATAATTGACGCACAGGTAGAGAGAGACAGAAAATCTGAAAAAAAGAAACTACTGCCACTCTACTTTCACTGCTCTTACTTATTTTCTCTTTCATCTAAAAATTTCAAACTGTTTCTGTTTGCAGGGAAGTAATCTTTTTGAGCAAAAAATTCATTGTTATTTATGAGAAATTCTCCTATTTTTCTGCCTACCCTCATTATTTTTTGATGCAACAATCTGACAGGCACTAAGCTTTCCCTACGCTTCCTTCCTTTATTGTTTGTCTGTTCAGTCCTTTCTTTGCACTTTGCTTTCTTTCTTCCCACCTTCACTATTCACTATTCTTCCCTCAATCTTAAATAGCCAGTGGCTGCAGGGTTGTAATAGCAGCTGGCTAAATGAGAGGCATTTTGTCCTATCTATTATTTAGAGCTCTGCCACCACCAGTCTGCGGCTTTACCAATGCCAGATTTAGGGTGACCAGACACCTATCTTTTGCTGCAGGGCTACATGGTTTGAAACAACCTTGACTTTGTATGGTTTTTTTGATCTGTGAAAAACTAAATTATTTATGTTTCTTTATCACTAAGGGTTGGATGGAACAACACAGTAAGGGTTGTGTGCATAAAGATTTTCCAAGCTGGCATGTCAGTCTCAATTTCTCTCTTTTGTCTCATTTTTTTAATCTCCATATCTGTTTCTAGACAGTTAAGTATCTACACAAACTAGAAAGGAGGGGAAATGGAGGGAGAGGACTAAAAGAGAGAGCAAAGGAAGAATAAAGGAAGAAGTTGGGCAAGGCTGCAGACCAGTGAGTAATACATGAACATGTTTTTCCTCACAAATGATGCAGCTTTTTTGGCACAAGCATCAAATATGTGACCTCATGTTTTTTAACTGCATACACAAAGAAACAAGCTGATTTTATGGGACTATGTTCCCTTCCTATGTTTGATTTTGATCGGAATTGATTAAAATACACATAAAATGTTTTAGCATAGCTTAAAAGGATTTAAGAACTGCAGTTTTGTAGCTAAATGGGTGTTGATTGATGTTGTCCATTGCATGCAATGCTAAAAATATGAAATACAGAAAACTTTCTGTCAAAATGTTACAATAAAAATGACATTGATATTCAGCGGGAATAGAAATATAAAAAAATCAAGGCTTGGGAAACCACATTTGTACAGGACACAACTAATTGATTGCTGGAAGTTAGTGGATTTCTATGGGCTGTATTTGCTGCTTGCAGTCCTTTAAGTGGTTGTGCAGTTGTGTCCTTGGGCTGAAATGTAATATAAAACAACTTGTGGCTCTGCAAGACTGACACACGTGTTGTGTAACTTCAGATGCTTTGCACAATACAACACTTTTGTGCCAATGTAACCACAGATAAAAATATATGTATATACAAATCAATTTCCTTCAGATCTCTTATATCATCTGTACAAATAAATGGAATTCATCACTCAGAGAATACCCAGAAGTTTGCACTGTGTCAAACCTTGAATAACTAGAGGCTCAGAAAGCTACAGCTTATGGTGTTAAAGCAGTAATAATGTGTACAGAAAATAACTTGTGAACACACACACATGACACACACATATAGAGTACCACAAAATAAATTCAAAACAGTGACACAACTATGCTGCAGAACTGGATTTGTAGATTTTATCAAATGCTATATTTTCCACAGCAGTGACACATCTCTCGCTCTGCAAAGTCAGTCTAACTCCAGTGGTAATATTTGAACGCAGCAGAGTGATGAGCATCAGACCTAATTTGTACAGCATAGTTGTACAATAAGTAACCTACTTAGTGATAGTCACAGCTTACTGTAATGACTCCGCAGTGACCTTCTTAACCTAAGGAGAGAGTGTGTGTGTGTGTTATCATAAATATCTAGCTCAGCGGCAATGCAACCATCTGATCATTAAACTTTTAACACATTACCTACATTTTTTTCTCTCTCCATCTCAGCTCATTCTTTTTGCTACAAGCTCCAATATACAATATACACACCATAAACAGATAAAAACATGCTGCTACGACATTAAAACATTTGGATTCAAAGTATGTCATGTATATGTGTTAGAACCCTGACGAATGAGTCAGTTTATAGAAGTTTTCCTGTAAAAGTGATTTTGTATAGTGATGATCCTATACACCGGTATGATCTGGGTTCCTTATCTTCTGAGGACATGTAAATGCATCTCTAGGAAAAACACGAAATTCTAAATATACTGTAGGTAAAGTATATGATTCAAAATACAGAAAGGCACCAACTTTATAATATCTGCGTGCTTAGATCCTGGTCGTGATATTGACGTCAGAGCACATAGTTCCTGAGGTTAATGTAATATCCTGTTTGGAAGATCATTTTTTAATCTAGTGTCTCGACAGCTGTGCAAACCAGACACTGTGAAATCCAGTCATCTATCTGACCAGATCCATGCAATCACATCCCCAAATCAAATCCCCCTATTAACTGTGCCATGAAGGCATCAAATGAGCTTCCACCAAATGGTTCATCATACAGTCTATCACCTAATGGATACAGAGAACTGGAATATTCCCCCCAGTATCTCAACAACCTGTCCAGCTGATGCAGCAGCTGTTGCCGGAATGCAACGGATGCATGTTACCTGCAGAAACAAGGGATGGATGTCAGTTGTGCCATCTGGCTTATACAAATCAGTGGCACAAATCAGTGATTGAAGTCCCGTCTCTGTGCAAAACACTGGGCACACTGAGTGTCTCACAAACCCATCATAGACTCTTATCCAGCTTTCTTTCTGTAATGATTTTCACATAATTTTGATGAGTTGCTTAAATCCATTTTCACTATTTCTAAAACAGTTGAGGGCATTCTGCGCTCTGTTTTGTGCATCTGAGTGACTCACTGATTATATCCTGTCAAACATCTTTGATTTTTATTCCTTTAGACTTATTCAACAGACCACAGCATTGTAGAAGTGTGCTGTCAAACCCATAGTTCAAAAATGCCATTTTTAACTACCACTGCAGGATATATTTTATTGGTTATTATTTGTGTGTTTTCATCACTATTAAAGCAAAGACCAATTAATGTAATTTCTGACATTCTTGCTCCATCTCTGGATATAAAAGACTCATTCTAAAGTAAAGAAAACATAGTGATGCTTATTTTCAGGTGATTATACAGTGATGAAAATGAAATTATAAATATTTTTTTCCATTCTGCCATGCTCGACAAATAGATCTCCCTAAATCTTATGCACTGGAGCTTCAAAGGACAATACCAGTGTTACCAAGTGTCGTCCTTAGTCAAGATCAGCCACGTAGGTTACATTAACCCCACGCATTTTTCCCAAAATACATTTATTTATGAGATATCGCATTTGTTTACACTTTGCCAGTATTCAATAAATGTTATGGAAAGTACCTGAAAATGTGTGACAATAGTTAAAAAGAACGTCTGTGTCAGAACACTTCTTTACGCTTATGCTAATATTCGAGCTTGGCAGGCAGCACTTGTAAAGAACTATTTTTCCAGGCGTAATAACTTTCGTCTTAACGGCTCCCCTCTCTGGCGCGCTCAGCGATTTTTGACCAAAAAAACACAGACATTGTCTTTAGAAGGGTGAATTACCTATACCTAACAACTTTCACATGTCCTGTAAAAATGCAGTCTGAGACCTACAAGAGTGTACACATGTTCAAATTTTGACAGCATTTGTAGAAGATAGGGGCGATCTCTGCTCATGTTGACAAGTCAAAAAAGAAGACTGGCATGGTCCTTTAACTTCGAGTGTTTCTGTATTTTTATTACGACCAGTTTAGTGTTTGCCACGATCTGGCTCTCCTACTACTGCAATGTAATACAAAATAGCAAATGCATCATTCATTTTAATGGCACTCTAAATCTGCCTTACACCTCCCTGTCTGAGCTTTGAAGAGAGGAGGATGAAATACATGGACATAACTCTATTATTTATTAGTTACGAGAGAGGAAACAGACAGGAGCATTAAAAGAGGATATGATCACAAAAGACAGTTTTATATGATTGTAATCACTTTGAAGTGGTTGAGTGACATCAGGGTGCATTCTGGGAAGGCCAAGTTAATGCTTTGGAAATGAGCGTACTTAAATATTAATAGGCTCTGGCAAAAGAGAGGTCATTTCTCAGACTGTGGTCGAGTAATAAGAGAAGTAATAGCAACTGCAATGATAGTAACATGGAGTAGTTAAAAAGTTGTACCAACGTTTCACCTCACAGCATACGCCATCTGGTGCTTCTCAGAGTTTCACAGGAAAGAAATCTTTTTGACAGAAAGCCAGTATTACAAACTCAGTGTGTGGAGTTTGAAAAACTTAACCAGGCAGATATGGTCTCATTTGAGACACTGCAGGACCCAGTGTTTTGTAATTCGAACTGCATTATTGGGACTATAAGTGCTTACTTTAATCCTCCTCTTGTGAGTCCCTCAATTTGATGAAAATGTTCTGCCAAATTGCTGGAGTACATCTGTCAGTGCTGTTTGTTTGAGGACAGCTTACAAACAGCTTTGTCAACATCTAGATGTTGCAGAAAATTTAAGAGAGAAAACATTCAAAATGTGAAAAGCTGACGTTCTAATACATGCACAGACACATCAGCAATTATTCTTAATAACTTGCTTTTTATTTTATTAATTATATATTAATATTGATACTATATTAATATTGATACTTTATATTAATTATCAATTAATATAATAGTATCATGCTCAAAGCTGTACATTATTGTTCACAAGTGAGGACATTTTTAAGGCAGAGAAATATACCAGGAAAGGACAGTGAAGCTGCCTGTGTTTTCACTCCTGGAATTTGTCTCTCTCTCTATACTCTGTCTCCTCTCTTTCAGCGTCTATAATTTGCCCTCGATGTGTTTGGAATTACATGTCACATCAAATAAGGCTATCTAGCTTCTGCAGCCATAGTGTACGCATGTGTGTGTCTGTTTGTGTGCGTCTGGCAGTGCAGTGGTACCACTACCACCCTCAGAACCAGATTTCCATTAAATGAATCCCTGGGTTGACTTTAGTGTTCAGAACAAGCAGCGGGAGGCTGTAATATATCTGATAGACACAGTATTTTACCATCACTTACCTTTCATCCTCATGGCCTTCATCCCCCTATTTTCTGTGACCATTCAGAGAATGCAGACGTAAATAAAACCAGTTTATTTATATTTGGTCGTATAGTATGTTAAAATTAAACTGCAGCAATTTCCTGGAGGACCCTGACATCATATAGTTCCTCTCACAATGAGGTGCTATTGTGAGCCAGTATGGTCGAGCTGGAGAGATGATGATGATTTAAATATACACAGCGCAAACAAGTTTGTGTCACTGATCAGCCAAATGTTGGCGCATTATGTATCATCATGCACATATTATATAAATCCTTTATGTAAGGGATAATGCCCTTCAAGGTGTCCAATTATCAGAACTAATGGACGATGTGGAGGCATGAACCATCTGATGCGCAGCGAAGGATGGGCGCCTCCACAGAGTCTATTAATTCCTAAAAATTGGACACCTGTGAGGCATTTTCCCACTTATGCCACGGTCACTTGCCAAAGAAATGCACATTAAGACCATGGGCTCTATTTTGTCAGTCTGGGCGCAGTGCAGATGCATTCTGGGCGCAGGGAGCACAAGGAGGTGTGGCAATCTTTTTTGGCAATTTGGTGATCACAAACACAGGAGCATCTGCTCTGCAGCCTGGTCCAGTAGTAAAATAAGAGGAACAGACTATTAGAGGGGATGTCACAGCTACTGTAGGGCTGTGATAGTAAAGACTGTTCCTCTCCGCAGCAATGGAGAATCAATGTATCACCATGGTATTGCGGTTAATTGTGTGGAAAAACAAACTTTTTTATATAATTTTACAAACTTTGTTTTAAAGTCATTTTGGACTATCATTTCCGCCTTTCCGCGGTCACATGTGCCTCTGCATGTATATATTTTAACACAAAATTATGCATGAAGTAACATGCATTAATCTGGTGCACCTTGAGAACAGGCTTGAGTCGGTGTCTGGTTTTACCGGTCCTGTCTGGTGCATGGGCTTAAACCAATTTAATATTATACAAATCAGCAAAATCGACATTTGTTATTATGTTGAATCCTGGCAAATTGAAAGCACACAAGAGCAGCAACACGTACTGACATCCAACAGCCTGACAACACACATAAATCTAACTTGTATTACATAAACAACAAACAAAAAGACAACGTGATTAACATATGATGATGTGTAATTTAGCTATAAATGAAAATGAATGACAGCCAGGCCGTGTGCACTATTCAGTTTAGAGGTCAAGCTACACAGCTCCATGTAACATTATCAAACATATAGCCTTAACCTCAGCTATTAGCGTCAGGAGGAAGGGGGTTTTCTATCATTAATAACAGTTCACAGAATTATTATTTCTGCACTGTATTAGTTGTGGAGGTTCCAGAAGCGTTGGAAAGCTTAACCGTGTCATGACTGTGTTTAATAAATAAACCAGAGGTCTGTTAATGTGTCGCACAGCCACAGTTGAGACATTAGCTTAGCTATTAGTGTCAGGAGGAAGGGGGGTTTTCTAACATTAATTACAGCCTTTTTAATTATTATTTCTGCATGGTATTTGTTGTGGAAGTTCCAGAAACCTTGGAAAGCTTAATGACATTGTGACTGTGTTCATAAAATAAACCAGAGGTGTCTTAATGTGTCGCACAGCCACAGCTGAGATGTTAACTTAGCTGGAAGCCTCATATGATCCTCTTTCTGCACAAGAAACTTTGAAAAACTTGACAATGTTGTGTCTGTGGTCATTACATAATTCCATGGTGTAAGATAATATGATAAAGTTTGTTGTACAGCTCCGTGGTATCCACACACAGCACCAATTGTTTGGGTCTCAATGTACGGACGTCAGTGACATTGGGAGAATCTCAATGCTGATTGGCTGTCTTGACACGCTTTGTGTCACTCAGTTTATTTGGCTGAGATGTGCGACAGCCAGTGGTGAAAGTCCTAGTGGCTTAATATCCAACCAGTTTAGACATTTTTACACTGGCCCAGCCCTATTTGCGAGCAGATTTAAAAGGGCTAGATCCATGAAGAACTTGAAGCTCACCAATTAAACAGTTTAACACATTAGTTATCTAAAGGAGTGATAACATGACATAAAAAACACAACCACAAAGCATGGTAAGCAAGGCATAGTTAAACACAGTTTACAAAAAACTATTGCAGTACACCCAGCTAGTGTCTATTTACCTAAACTAATGATAATAACTTCTGCAATGCATTACCTACTGTGTACGATGTTTTCCCTCAAATCCTCTGGCAGTCTTAGACAATGCAACAAGGAAAGCTGTGCCCAGCGCCCAGAGGGGAGGGAGGCAGAGGCTGACACTTCGGCTGACAGTGAGATTCTTTGCTAGGCAACAGTGCAAATGTTTCACATCTTTTTAATGTGATGGGAGATGTAGAAATATATTTTTTTGTCTCATCATGAGACTACGG
>JAPZDX010000025.1:12021888-12034401 GCA_029783625.1 Naso annulatus
AGTGTCCTTGAGGTCTGTGCAGCCTTCTTCCAAAATAAAACTCTTAATTTATTTATTTGTTTTCATTATCTGCGTTATTGTCTGTTGTGTCCCATCTGTAATGGTTGGAGACTTGCCCAGAGAGACAACAGGGAAAGAAGAATCATTGGCAGAAGATAAGAGTTGAGCTGTCAGCAAGACAAATTTCATTCTTTGGGTCTCGTCTATCGGCATGCCCAACAGATTTGTGAGGCTGTGATTGTAATGCATTATCTAGTGAAGGCAGTCAAAGGGAGGATTACAAATGACAAGCAGTGCCCCATAATCACAGCCAGTCCAGAGGAGCACGAGAGAGTCAGACTGGCACAGAGACACAACACAATACACACGATACACCCAAATTTGCACATGGAAGGAATGGTGAAAGAAAGACATGTCTGACTGCAGATTAGGAGTGTCCTTGAATCACACTCAACAACATTGCTAATTTTTCCTCTTTAAATACCCTTTATCTACAAATATGCTAGATATATAATTCACTTTCTTGCCTCATGTCAATTCAGCGCACACTCTGTTTCTTCATGTTTTACTTGTGACACTCAAGGTTTAATGCATTTGTCTATCCATTATGAAATGAAAACACCAGATTTCACACAGTCAAAAAAGAGATTCCTGGATGATAGGTCAGTTCAGACGTGGGACAAAGTCATTATTTTGGAAGTCTCAAGACTCAAGTCTTTGCTCTCAAGTCTCAAGTTGATTCCAAAGTCCCGAAGTTTGAACTCCAAGTCCTAAACAAGTCATTACCACTCTTCTAATCTGTTAAATTTACACAAATCCTGAATGCTTTTGGAACTTTTTTCAATTTCTTAAAATAATGTTTAGACAGGAAGACAATGTAATACATCTCTTCATGGTTTGTTCTAAAAGCTATAATATGTAACGATACTGCATTAAAATTTCAAGAAATGGCATAACCAGTGTTATATATATTTTTGAGTTGTCTGCTAACAATGTCCCAAATGTTTCCCTCAGTTTTCAAACCAAGATTATGGAGATTTGACCAGCAGGATGATGGCAGAAGAAGAAGACACCAACTACCATGATTCTACGCTACTTCATGACGTCATCAACTCCGTCATTTGTTATTTTGTTATTTTACTTTATCAAGAGCACCCTAGCTGCAGACGTTATATATTGTACAATTGAAATTTGACTAGATGCTGTCGGATGATTTAAACAAAATTTCAACTTTTAGCGTTAACATTAGTTTATTCTGGTAATGAAGGGAAATATATTGAGTCATGGCACACTTTTTAAATGATATACTTTTAAATCTAAGATATTTTCAAATCAAAAGGCTGAAGTCCACGTGACGTCACAAGTCATTGGTGCTAAAGTCCAAGTCAAGTTCGAGGCTAAGTCTTTTATGATATTGTCAATTCAGTCTAAAGTCATCAAATTTATAACTCAAGTCTGACTTTAGTCCAAAATTATGTGACTCAAGTCCACACCTCTGGTTCAGTTATAGAATCATTACTTAAGCTAATTAGTTAATAAAGTTAACTAATGAACCACGCTGTCCTCCATTAATGTTACCTCAGATCACCTCTGTGATTAGTTCATTTGGAGACAAGACTATTTAAAGAGTAGCCTGCTATGCTGCAGGCACGCTTGTGCAATGATACAGCTTAAAAAACTGGAAAATCAACAAGTTGACCATAGGATTGATGACTTCAGTCATTGTCTTTTAAGGGGCAGACATCCTTCACTGTCACTGTCCATCATTTTTGAGCAGTTTGTTCTTGGTTAACAATCACCAATCATCTCATATCTTTGTAAGAGTACATTCTAGCTCACGTTTGTGTTGCTGTCAGGTAAAACTGGTTTTCTTTGGCAGGCTAGCAGCAACAGGCAGACTTCACTTACACTGTCTTCAGTAACTGTCAAGATGGTCAAAAGACCACAGCTACTGAAGTTTGCAACATTCTAATGGCATATGAAATTATGTGGCAGTTAACGACCTCCTGCTAAAGGAGAAATTAGGTGGCTTGATTTTTAAATGTTCATTGTTTAAAAAAATCTCCTGCACATCGATTTGATTACATGGCATATGTTGCTGATTTATTGCCATTTGTTTGTTTGTATGCCTTGTTGTGTTTGTAATACATGTATTTTCTTTAACTTGGGAAAAAATTTCCTTGTTAGATTTATCTGAAGTAGGGCTGGTAGAAATCAATAGCGATATTAAAAACATATGTCACAATATGGCAAGGGTATTCGACTTGTTTTTCAGGCATTACACTTGTTTACTTCCTTGATATTAATGGTGACTCAATATCAGCACCCTCGACCTAAGTGATTATTATTATTTCCACGCTTGATGGAGGCGTGCACTGGCTGTGACCTATCAGCGCACAAACAAAGCTAGAGCGCATCGCAAGCTCTAACCCACATCACATTAACCTGTCACACATACAATCAGTGATGTGCAGTCTACTGACAGACACACACACTGAAACAATGCAGAGAAAAAGAAAAAAAAGAAGCAATAAGGCATTGTGAACTGAGCAAGCAGACTGCTCAAGGGAGATAAAGTCAATTAAATTCTAATCAAACCAAGAGGATGCCATGCATTAGATTATGGGAAAGTAGAGGGGTGTGTGTGTGTGTGTGTGTGTGTGTGTGTGTGTATGGGTGTGTTTTTGTGTGTATTGTCTGTGTGCATAGTTGAATCAGGTTACGGGGCAGAGAGTGCTACAGAAAATACAGTGAAGCTCCAGATGTAGTTTATTTGTAGTGCTGTTCACTTACAGATACGAACAGAACCAAGGTCGACAACAAACAAGCTGAGTGGAGAATGAAGCTGTGAATCAACGGAGCTCTGAGTTTGGTTTGTAAACAATACTGAACTAGCCAGTCTTGATGGTAAACAACACACGTACAGGTACCTAAAACAAAAAAATATTGACATGTAGATACCGACAAAAGATTTTCCTGCTTATTAGTTACTGTGTATTAGCAGTCAAATGACAAGGAAGAAAAAGTTGTGAAGACAAATGCTAAAAAGAAAAGAGTTGTGATAACCACAAATATGTGGAGTCAGTTGTAAAGCCGCAGTCAGCTTTAAAGGCCAGCCCTAAAGCACTACATATCTCCAGAGGAAATATGGAGCCAGCAGCCAGAATGGCTTCCCAATCACACTGCTCTGCCTTAATTAACACAGGGATGAGTTGACGCATGGTGTCTAGCTGTGTTAAACACCAGCAGCGAAAGGCACATTACGTTCGTGCTAAGGAATCAATCTCTTGACCCGTTAGCATTGTGTTTTTCCTGCTGCTGATCAGCAGTTTGTTAATCAAAGAGGCGCTACAGATTATTGCAGTCTGACAACAGAGAGATGGGACACAGGGGGAGGGCAGTGTGTGCTGCTGGTATGCAGAGAGCCAGGCAACCCACAAAATCATTCAGAAACCCACATTCAGACATGTCTTGTCTGTAATCTATTTAGTAGAAAGAAAGCAAACCTCTTGTCTTTGCAGTATTTTACCACAGGCCCTTCTTCACTTCCTTAAAAATCGATATGTATTGTGTTGATTGCTGTAATGAGAAACAGGAAAAGTAACAACAAAATGATGGAAAAGTGTGTGTGTGTGTGTGTGTGTGTGTGACAAAAAATACTGTTCATGTTTGAATGAAATTTGAATAGAATTGATTAAGTTTGCGGCAAGGACAGAGGAGATGCACACAGGCAACACATGGCACATTTTAGCAATGACCACACGGATGAGCAGTCTGAGGCGTCAGTCATTTGTATTCTGTCGATGAATTTTTCATCGTCATTGAACTAAAGGTAAAAGTAACACTGCAACCTTGTCTGTCAGCAGCTGAGAGTCAGTTGTTTCTGTCTGAAGTCAATGTGCTTCTTCCTGGGATTTGGAGTATAGCTGATATCAAAGGTGACTGTGTGATAAGAAAGATACATCCCTCCTACGCACACACACACACATGCACGCACACATTAAAACACACAGTTAACCCTGCCTTAGGCATCAGTCTTAAGCTCTCACACCACACACAGAAACACAGGTTTGGTCTAAGTCTTTACATAAATCTTTTAAATAGTTAAACCAATCACCACATCCACACAGCTTCGACAGGCCTGCCTTATAGAACAGCTGCTGCTCGGCGTTACACAAATACTTCAGAGCGCCCATGTGATCAATGACTAGAACTCTGACGCTTTCTAGTTAAAATACAAGCCTGAATTGGCTTTATGTCTTTGATTTCACTGCGTGTGTGTATACACAGTGTATATTGTCAAACTACGGTTAATTTAAAAAGTTATTTACTCTTCAGTATGCATTTGCCACAATAGTTAAAAGTGCAATAAAAGGCCATTGCTTGTGTTAATTTGATTAATGCATTTGTTATTACTCGGATGGATTTTGGAATTAGTGTTAATGTCGTGTGATTAGCCTTTGACCGCTCTATAGTAAACAGATCCATTCACTTTCTCAGTGTGTTGACTGAATAATTCACCTCATTCTCAATGCCAGCCTTGGCAATTTAAGGTGAAATTGCAATAGGAGGGTTGATGTGTATGATTGGAGATTCACGGGCTCCCATCTTTCATCTTAGTCAACCCGCTGTGGTCTGCTGTTTTTTTATGGTTGCAGGTGAAATACGTCAAAAAAGTGACTGCGAAAAAATCCTGCACCTCGACTTACAATAAGTGAATTTAAAGCTCTTGATGCATAAAGAAAAATCTCCCAAAGTTTGTTTTTTGTTATTCAAGAAAACTGTCCATCCGAGAGGGATCAGACTCCACTTCTGCTAAAACACAAAGTCGGCTCTCTGTAGCATGGTGGGTAACTTTTGTTTGCTTAAAAAGAAAAAGTGACAAGTAATAAGAGTCTGATCCAGACAGAGAGCCCCATGCTCTCCTTTGCAAAGTACAGCTATGTTCAATTAAAAAGAGGCTGGTTCCCCTGCCAAATCAAAGATGATTGTATTCGTAATGGCTGGAGGGTAAGTAGCAGCAGACATTGTGGGCCTTATAGATAATTTTGTTGTTGTTTTTTCTAAAAATTAATATGATATATAGGGAATCTGGTATTCAATTTCCATTAATTATGTAGAAGCTGAATGCCATGAATAATATTGTGTGTAGGTGGAAGGTTGGCTGTTATTCCTCAGCGTCTGTTATGAAATTAATACCATGCTTGAAGAAAATCTGTTGAAACAGCCAGCTGATCTCAACTATTGAAAGAACAATTTATTGATTAAGTCATCGCCTCAGATTTGGTCCAGTTTATTTTATAGGTGGATGTCTGAAAGCAGCTATTGATTAGAGAGAACACATTGCTGGTGCAGCAATTTGTGAGATGCTTGAGACCAATAATATGGCATTCATCTATGAAAGCTGCTTATGCTCCATCTGCCTTAATACACCAGATATTAATATGTGTCACAAAGGCTAGTGACACAGGTGTCTCCCGTTTTCCACATTAGATTCAGAGGCTTGAATGTGATCATAACTTATTTTTCAATAGAGCAATTACACTTATGCTTTAAGAACATAAGCCCTTTTGAAAATCACTATATGATATAAGTAATAGCCTATAGAAAAACCCACACTAGCTTACTATGTTTTATTCTTGAATTAAATTAAAAAACCTGCTCATCTTCCCTGTCCTTGATTCCATCCACATGGATGTAACCATCTATTGTAGCCATGTTCAATACTTAATTTTCCTGGATATTACATCTGCTCTATCATCCTATCTTCCCATAGGCTTTCTTATATCATTTCCTTCTGCCATTCTTCGCTTCGGTGTCTCTTTAAGGCCAAACAGTCCGACCCATTCATAAAGCAGAGATGAGGAGATTTGATCTCCCCCTGATCTGTTTGTCTGTCTTCATTTGGCTCTCTGTTGCCCTCCAGGTAAAAGAAAAGAAACAGCTTTTTTTGCCTCTGCGTCAGCAACAGCTGTGGTCAAGTGCATTATGTTTTCGAGTTGTTCCTCTGTCCGTCTGTCCGTACATACATCCCAGTCTTCACGGGAACACCTGGAGGGAGTTCTGTCAAATCTGGCACTTAATGTCTACTTAGACTCGGGATAAACTGATTAAATGTTGGTGGTCAAAATCACATTTCACATTTGGTCAGATACTGATTTGGTGATCCTGGATGC
This sequence comes from Naso annulatus, assembly GCA_029783625.1. Classification (NCBI taxonomy): domain Eukaryota; kingdom Metazoa; phylum Chordata; class Actinopteri; order Acanthuriformes; family Acanthuridae; genus Naso; species Naso annulatus. Next base: position 12,028,065 of record JAPZDX010000025.1, read on the forward strand.
CCACCTTTTAAAATGTGCTGATTGCATAAATCTTTTGTGCTGATGGGTTAAGCATGTGTGTGAAGCATCCATGTTTAAGAATTTGTAGTTTCTTTGCAGCAACACCTGTATTTGAAGCATGCAGTCAACCACAAGCTCATTAGTTTTGCTATAATTGAGGATAAGGTTACTGTGACAAAGCTCTCTGTCAGTCCTCCGTAAAAAACAGTCTATTTAACTTTCATTTTACCAGAAAATACACAACGTATTTTATTTAATTCCTTCATAATCTTTACAACAGAAATCACGTGAGTCTGGGCAGACATGGGTTTAAATTGCAACTTGAGGGTCTCACAGAGGCATGCAACTGTGAGGCAATAATTCTAGTTAGTTAATTTATCAAAAGTGACACTAATTATTAAAATTACACCCAGTAATACATCATATGGGTGCAGTTTATGAAGTGCTTGTTGATTTGATTTTGAACTGGTTAATTTGCTGTTAGGAACTCGGCCAAAAACTAAATAAAACAGCAGAGAGTGATTAGGAAGCACAACACAAGCGTGAACCCTCTTCTGCTCTTACAAAGACCTTTTACTGGCGACATTTTCCTTTGAACTTAGACTGGCCAAAGTCACTTTAGAGCACTGGAGTGTCCTCTGATCTAAGAGTGAACTAACTTCCTCTCACAAAGATAAAAGTACAAAAATACACACAGTGTAATAAAACCCCACACTGACCCATGTCCAGCTCTGTAGCAATTAATTAGAGGCCACCTTCTTCACTGTGAGAGGACTCGTTGGCAAAATGGCCCATTCTCTTGCTCTCTGACTATCTTTATTATCCAATCAGTGCTGGCCTCCATCCAGTATTAAAGTACTCAGGAAAAATGTTTTATCTTATCTTCTTCTTTTGGACGCTTTTTTTTTTTTTGTCTGAAGGTCCATTAGGTGTGTTATAAATAAAGTAGTACAGGACTGCAGTTTTCAGGGAGGGAGAGGTGTTCACACTTAACCTCTTTTGTAATGAAATTTTTAAGCTTGGGCTGAAATGTTATCTTTATGCCAGCAGCCAGGTTGGAAGTTTTCCTGCATCTAAAAAGGGAACAGTGGATCAGTGTGGGACTTGAAATGAGGTTCAGTAGCGCCTTGAGTCGGGGATAAATGAGGGTATTTGTAAGTTAAGTGCCGCTGCCATTAATGTTCATCATCCATGCTACTTTACATTATGATTAAATGACTACGCTGACTGTTTCTGTGCTGGTGCGTGCTTCTGTTTGCCATTGTTTACATGAACCATGATGAATATGATGCGAGTTCAGATTCAGGTTACTGCTAGAAGAGAAATTCTACACAGGAAAAGTGATGATTGGCTATTACAATCACAATCATGACTTAACTAGGTTTCCTGTGTCAGGAAAAATGCACAGTAAAGCAGAAACAAATTGAAGGACAGTGATAAGTTAGAAAAAATAATATGATTAATGGTTGTTATTCCCTTGTGGATACTTTTCTTTGAGTGTTTTGTGGAGCCCACAAATTACTCTGATAAAGTGCATTTTTCTTCTCTGCTGTCATTTCTGTAGATTTTATTGTCATTTTACTATGTGCTTTAACTTTTACTGAAATTTCTTTCTCCATCTCTTATTTTTTCCCCCAAAATAACAGTTATGAAAGTTGTGTACATTTTGTCCCCCAACACCTTTATGTCACAGTCTTCTGTCAGATGTTCAAGGCTTCAGCAGTTCCTCAAAATTTCATTTTTTTCTTACTTTTCAGTGTACGTTTTCAAGAATCTCAATGACTTCCTCCCAGCTTTGTGGTCCTGCAACCTTCCAAAATACAGACCCATTTCCGAAACACACAATACTGAGCTGCACTGCTTCTATTTTGCAAGTACAAAAGTACTTTAAGCCCATAACTTGACAAAGCGAATCAACTCTCTAAATTCTAATGTTCATGAATGCATGGTTGTTTACAATGAACTTCTGTAGGCACTTTATTACACAGCCCCACTAATGAATGCTTTCAGTATATACTTAAAAATGCATGTGCAGCACCAAACACACTAGTCCAACAACCCTTCTTTGCTATTCACCAAACAGTCTTTACTTAATTTATATACTGCAGTGTTTTTTAATGTGGTGCACGACAGTAAGGCTGGATTTCTTTTTAGTTCTAGACAAATTAAAAGTCTTTTTTTTTCTCGTAAAATTTAATTAAGCTTTCAAATTAAAACATGTATTTGAGATTACTATTTGTCAAAGAGCTATTGTTTGTTAGGGCCACCAGTTTACACCTTGATTATCTCAGTAGTATTCAAAGCAATGTCCATTTAAATTTCATCTTAAAATACATTTGTGCTCATTTCATTACCATAAAAACTGATTTATCAATTCTATCGTAGTTGTAACCCTAAGGTCAGTTTCACATGGGCTTGAAAAAATAATCTGCTGATTAAATCATGACTACATACAACAAATATTGAGTGTACTCACGGAAAACTATTGGAAGGACATAACAGAATTGATTTATGTACCCAATCTCACATATACAGTAATGTTTAACATTACATGGGTTTTATGTCACTCAAACTGCTGTCTTTATATTGTCTTTTTTTAAAAACCTGAAATTATCTGCTAGAGAGTCACATCCTTTGCACTTCTGTTACTCTGCAGCTTTATTCTTATATGTCAGCGACATGGTCCTGTTTCATTAAAACCGAAACTGAATTCTAACACTAACCACCACTGTGCTGGAAATCAATTACCTGAAATTGGCTATGCTGCCACGTTTGCGACAACAGGGAGATGCTGTGATATTGTCAAGTTTTTTAAAAGAACTTTTCTGATAAGAAAAAAAAGATTTTCATGGCATTGAAACTGAAACAGGAAGAAGAGAGACAAGAATGACACGTGCAAAGTGGAGTGATCCCTATGTTATAATTGAGTCCTTTATTAAGTTGATCAAACTGTCCTCTCTCTTATTCATCGTTCTTCAGAGCCACTTTCTTCATCACATGTACTTGTCCTCCCCACACTTATTATCCCAACCTCTCCTGTTCCTTTTTTTTCGCTGAGCAGTGTCACTACATATTTCTTCTCTCCCTCCTATTTTGGTTGAGTCATGCGGTCATTCCCTCTCTTTCAGTCATAGATTGTTTGACTTTTTCTTGCTCACGTTATTGGTCATGCAGCATGTATACAAACATTCAATCCATGGCATTATGAGATGCCGTTCATTCAGAATTGTACTAAATCCCTTTTCAATTAATGTGCTTTGTCAGTGGTTGTCTCTGTGATTGTGCAGGTGTGTTTCAATACATGCACTCACTTTTCTTAAATCACCTGCAAACACCTTTCTTTCCCTCTGCCCTGTTGTGTTTTCCTCACAGCAAAATTTTCATTTTCAAAGTGACAAGAAGTCAGACAGGTCACATGGAGAGCTGATATATGTGCTGAGGCCAGGGGCCCAAATTAAAAAAACAAAGAAAATACTAGGGAAAGGTTGTATCACTTTGCCACATTCTAGAAATTTATTTCATACAACCGACAGTTTGTCACTTAGAGAAAGGAAAGGAAAGGAAAGTGTTCCTTCCCAATGGAACTGTTTTTTTGACTGTACATAAATAAGCTCTGACAACTTTATTGTATGTGTGTGGGTTTCATTTTCCTTCTGTCACCTCCCAACGTTTGTTCCATCTTTATTCTGCTATAGTAATCTATTTTTTGGTCCCTGCATGAAACCCAATACCTACTAACTAGAAATAAACACTCGGCTGGCCTAAGACATGCAGCGCTTTAATGTGGGCATATTATGAGTGTGTCAGCTTTAACTAAATGATGCTTGTTACACTCCGGTTTTAAACTCTGTAACAGCTACATCTCTTTTCAACCCCCTCTCTGTCACTTTCACTCTCTTTCTATAACCTCTTCCACCTTCATTTGTTTCTCTTCCTCTGTCTGTCACCTGAAAATGGGGTTGTGCTGTTAGCCTGGTGTGAAATGACGCTATGCTCAGTCAGTGAGCTGCTTTGATCACTGTCACCTTGATCGCCAGCCAGCTGTGCCTTGATGCCACAATGATAACATCACCGCCGAGACTGATGTGGAAGAACATGGCGTTGATGCCCCACAAAGTCGTTATTGAATTTCCTTCACTGCAGAGAACATTGCATGTTTCGTTATTCTTATTCTATCATTCCTTTTTTTTGTTGTTTCCTTATGTTTTGTTGTGCTTTATGAAGATCTACCAGGTGTAGAATGGGAAACAAGGGACACAAGTTAAAGATAAAGGTTACAACTTTAACTTGATTAACTATGTTAGGTCCTCCATGTCAGAGCTTGACATTTATTTTTTATTTCAATTAATGTTGATTTGATAGGGACAAATGCCATACACACAGAGAATTGTACAACAATTTTCCAATGCAATGCATCACAGCATTTGTAGCTGCTGCTAAGTTTCAATGCCTGTCCCTGGAGGGGCTTTAAAGTAATGCTCATAAAACACACATAAAACATACTCTCATTAAAACATACAAGCACATACACATGAACCATCCCTCAGCTCCCACCCCACCACCACCCATACACATGACTACATGACCGATTGTCTCTTAAAATTCTCTCCCAATTAAATTTAAAATGCTGATGATTTGTTCTGCTTTTAGGTCAGTGAGCAGCTCGTTTAGTGTCTTATTATGCTGTCTCTTTAATGGCCAGTTTCTGCATATATCACCATGGTTAGAACTGAGAGATACTCACAATTTGAAAGAGGTAAAAGGCTTCTTAACCCCAATGTTCATGTCATATTAACAGTTTATGGGTTTGCATATGAACGAATTTTGCATTTATGTACTTTGCAAATTATGCTGCAGTTTTAGTCTGGCATCTCACCATCTGTAGGTCCGGGTGGACACTCTGTGTGAAGGTTTGCCGTCTTCACCAGGTTTGTTCACCCGTGATGACCAAACAGCTGTCTGCACCAATGACAAGCCGCCAACCCTCAGGTAACATCTCCACACAACATATTATGCCGTTAAAGGAACTATGCATAATAACTAAATGTCAAGTAACAAAAACTTAGCTGTTTTGACGGTGAATCTTCGTTGAGGCATTATTGGTGGATCTACAAACAAAAAAAAATCAAAGCATTTGACGTCTAGGTAAAATACAGCTGTTTGTTTTGTATTGTATTTTTGAGATTTTCAGCCTTTTAACGCTTCTGTTTACTTGTGGATCAACAGTTGTGTTTTAAAAGCTACTTTAAGCTTCATTGTTTAAGGATTCTTTGCTGCACCCTAGTGGACAAAAATAACCAATGCAGGTTTAAATTAAGAAAACAGAGAATCTTCAAAAGACAACATTAATTTCCACCAACATCCAGAGAGAAAGTGTAGGCTTTACTCTAGCAACATGGTGTTGCAAGTACACTTTCACAGTGAAGCTGCTCGCTGATTATGCTTGAAGAAGTTTACTGCATCTCAACCAAACCCTGGTTGTTGTTGTTAGTCTCATCTACTGTTTCTGTGTCTCTGTGAGTCCAGAAAAGGAAGGTCGGAGAAGCCGCTTGTGCTCATAGGGAATGTGGACTCTTTTCTGCTCCATTCTAGCCCAGTGTGTGGTTTTAAGGAACAGCAACGTCTACTTTTAAAAAGGTGAGATGTCCCTTCTTCTCCCTGATTTTTGTGAGCTCAAAACTCTAATTCTTTCGTCTCAGTACTGTGTTGTGTTAATTTCTCTAATATTTTGTCAGAAATATGTAATATTTTCCCTGCTAGCTCTCAAGTATTTAGTCTTCCTAATGTGCATTTGAAGCCATGTGTGAATAGAGCAGGTAATTGTCTGAAGGAATCAGAGGGTGAGTGGGTGTCTCGATGTTATCATGCTGCTGTTGGGCAGAGACTCAAAACACTGCAGCTTTCTTTCTTCCGTGGGACCTCAGTTCATGGAGTTTAGCTGCTGCATACTCTTAACTCCTTTGTAGATAATGCGAATCATCTAAATAAATTCAGCATAGATATGAGTGCAAAAAATAGTCGGCAATGCAGAAGAGTCAGTAGCCTCACTCACCATTGTTAGGATGCTATAAACAAAACACATCATGTGTCCTTCACACTTTATGGTGCTACCCCTCGCCTTAACCTGGTTGAGTATTTCCATATGTGAGAACACATCTGACAAGAAAAATCTCGGGTTGTTCGCAACATGTCACGGCCTTTCCACACAATGTCCAGACTTGATTTTGCTGACATTGAACGGATGTGAAAATGGCCTTTCATCTTTTCGTTAACACAAAATTAACCCACAAAGAGAGTCTGCTGTGTATGCCGGGGGGGGGGGGGGGTCAAAAATAGC
>JAPZDX010000025.1:12056207-12092775 GCA_029783625.1 Naso annulatus
TAACACTGTAATGCCAGTGTCATTTTGACAAGGATATGAATTGCGTAGTTTGGTGTTTAGCCTGTTGAACGCTTGAAGCTGCAATGCACCAATAGTTGTAGTTTGTTTTTAGACACCATGTGCCTTCATTCTTGTTTGTATGTATGCTTAAATGTTTATCCAAGCACTAACTAATTCTAAATAAATTAAATCTTATCTCTCTATATAGTAATGGAACCAGTATGATCTCATTGATCATCCCTCCCAAGGACCAGATTTCCAGAGTGGCCAAGATGTTGGCTGATGAGTTTGGAACTGCTTCCAACATCAAGAGTCGAGTCAACAGGCTCTCTGTACTTGGGGCCATCACCTCTGTACAGCAAAGACTAAAACTCTACAACAAGGGTATGTGTTGATAGTGAAAACCCAAACAAAACCCTGCTGAGTTTCATCAGGGGTTTTGTTTTTCAGGGGCCAACCTGACAGAAATATGTTCTGTTAGGACGTCTCTCTTCTTAAAAAATCACACATGGTAAAGACTGCGTAGATCATCAGATCTTGTGTTTGTGTTCAGTGGCCATGACAAAAGCTGCTTTGTAATCACTGGTAAGAGAAGAGTGCATCTTGTGTTTATGTTTGTGGACAGTTAAGTCCACACTTATAAACATGAACAGGTTTTCAGTTACAGCAGGTCTAGATTGAACTAGAAATTCTATAACTGGGATTTTTCCAACATGTTTCTTAATATATTTTTTTAAAATTTTACTCTTTAGCATATATAATTTCAGCTTGTTGCTAGAAATAAATCAGAAGATGTGGTTGTAAATTGGAATTGACAGGAAGGTAGCTATAACCATGGGAGTAGGTTGTGTGTTACCCATTGGTACAGTGTCAGTGCATCATACATCTTAGTAGAAAAGCATTTTTTGTCCACTTTGAACTTGAAACTAGAGAGAAATGTGACATATTTGAGAAAGCTTGATGATGGCTTCTCCTTTAGATATTGTAAATTGCTTATGCACCTGTACAAAAACCTGTTACTTGTCTAATCTAGCGTTTCTCAGTGGTAACAGTATCACTGCCCATTCAGAGTTATGACATTGATGTATATTGTCAGAAAACATATGCCTGTATAACAAGCAGTAGTAGACTAATCAACTAATATATCCAGTCCAAAACTGGATAGTCTAAAAATCTACACCAACAACAATTTAAAATAGCCTGCATTTTATTTCCAACAGCCTCATACTTGTTTCATTTTAGACTGCTCTTGTTTTCCATATTAAACCATTAATAAGTGCTTCTTGTGTGGCTGTTTGTGATCATTGTCAAGACTTACTTAAAGTAGCAATTAGGGAACTTTTTAATGGATAGGGAGTTTCTTGTCCAAAAAAAAAAAAAAGACTGAGAACCACTTGTCTAATCTGTTGGCCTCCGGTTTGTCTCCCTTGCCAGTGCCACCCAATGGTTTGGTCGTGTACTGTGGCACCATTGTGACAGAGGAAGGCAAGGAGAAGAAAGTCAATATCGACTTTGAGCCTTTTAAGCCAATCAACACCTCCCTGTACCTCTGTGACAACAAGTTCCACACCGAGGTGAGAACTTTTGCTTTGTGTCTTTGTTTGCATATCATATTTTTCTTGTAGAGAAGATAATTAGGACATAATCTTTGGAGTCTGTGTAACACCTGCTTTTTGTCACATTCCCATTATCCATTCTTCCTTTGTCTCAACCCTAACGCAGGCATTAACAGCCCTGCTGTCTGACGACAGTAAGTTTGGCTTTATTGTGATAGATGGTAGCGGGGCATTGTTTGGCACACTGCAAGGCAACACCAGGGAGGTGCTACACAAGTTCACTGTGGACCTACCTAAGAAACACGGTACTCTTCCACAATGCTCACACAACATGATCTAAATCATCAACTACATAGCAGGGATCTTTAGAGAATCAGTTGAATGTTACTCTTTATTTGTCGATGAAACATTCTGAAGAATGTGTTTCTCGTCTTTATCTCTCTTTCAGGTAGAGGAGGACAGTCTGCTCTGCGTTTTGCCCGTCTGAGAATGGAGAAGAGACACAACTATGTGAGAAAAGTGGCTGAGACGGCTGTCCAGCTCTTTGTGTCCAACGACAAAGTAAATGTGGCAGGAATGGTACTGGCTGGTTCTGCAGACTTTAAGACTGAGCTCAGCCAGTCTGACATGTTCGACCCAGTAAGTCTGTGTGTGTGTTAATAAAAAGCAGTACCAACTAAGTATTTGCTATGTGATTTAATTTAATTTTTCAATAATTCATCGATTACTTTTCAAACAGTTCAGGAACTTTACTATTTAGCACTTCAGAATATTAGTTTAATTTCTTACACTTGCAACTCTTAGCTGGCACTTTAAGGAAAAGTTAAAAAAAAAAAATCCTTCTAAGTCTTCACTACATATATTGTGATGAGTCTGAGTGGATGTGGATGTAATATTTAAATTGACTAATTCATGGACGCGTACAATTACAAGATGGTAATTCTAGTTTCTTAACCTGCCTGTTTTGGAGGGAAAAGTTAAATGGTTGTTGATATTAAACATACCTCTAAATATATCACTTAAAGCCTGTGTGGATATCTGTATAGCGTTTTTAACCCATGTGTGTGTTTGTTTTCTACAGAGGTTACAGGCTAAGGTTCTGAAGCTGGTAGACATCTCTTATGGAGGAGAGAATGGTTTCAACCAGGCTATTGAGCTCTCAGCAGAGGTTCTCTCTAATGTCAAGTTCATCCAGGAGAAGAAGCTCATAGGTGAGTTGTTCTGTTGACAAACTGAACCCACCCATTGGTTTTTGTTGTCACCACTAACAGCTAAAGGAAACAAACAAACAAACCAAAAAAAAGAGGCTTTGTTGTTGTAGAGATTTTCGTAATAGTTGTCCCTCTCTATAGGGCGGTACTTCGATGAGATCAGCCAGGACACGGGGAAGTACTGTTTTGGTGTGGAGGACACACTCAAAGCCCTGGAAATGGGAGCAGTGGAGATCCTCATAGTCTACGAGAACTTAGACACCATGCGTTACATTCTACGTGTGCATGGGGCAGAGAGCAACGGAGCAGAGAACGGTACACCACGGATATTACATCTACCATTGCTGAAAACCAAAGTAATGAATACTTTGTTACAATGCTATAACCTGCATGTCTCTCCTTCTGATTTTTAGATGAAAAGACTTTGTACTTAACGCCAGAGCAGGAGAAAGACAAGTCTCACTTCACAGACAAGGAGGTGAGCACCACAAAGAAAAGACAAATCCCTGTGATTTAAGATACCCATTAAGCATCATGCCATGTTTTCCTGACTCTGACTGTGTTTTTAGACGGGACAGGAACATGAGCTGATCGAAAGCATGCCACTGCTAGAGTGGTTTGCCAACAACTACAAGAAATTTGGAGCCACGTTGGAGATAGTCACAGACAAGAGCCAGGAGGGGTCCCAGTTTGTCAAGGGCTTCGGAGGCATTGGGGGTGAGCACACTTGTTTATGATAGGGTTTATGGCATAGGCATAGTGCATTTGCTCAATATCAAGTTAATTAAAATATGTGTGGTTCAGTCGTTATTTCATTAAAAAAAAAATTCTGTGGCGCAGGCAGCCCATGTACTGTTCTTGATCTAGAGGGATTATGTTCAAAACCTCCATTTTTCCACAGGTGTCCATCTTACTAAAATTTCTGTGGACAAAATCAGAACTGTGCCTTAGAAGGGCTTTCGTTTGCCCTCCCTACCTCTTTTTTTCTTTGCAACCTGGAATAGTGTAGGAAACAAATAAGCCATATAACAGGTTTGAAATATGCCGTAAAAATACATAGAATACCATTTATGAGCTGGTATACATATAGTAGTTTTGATATTGATAGCAGAGGCAAAATGATTGTCAGAGAATAAAAGTTATCATGGGCCTAACTTCTGAAATTCAAAGGTAGTTTATGTCTATGGCTTATTTTTTTTAACTACGCCATTTCAAGCTGTTTTTAAGAGCAGACTGTTTTTTACAGCATAACCTCATATAACCTTGGCAACAGCTGAGTAAAGTAATGGACTTTTGCACTTTATCTAGATTGGCTACTTGTATTTAGGCCACTTGATAGGGATTTGATACAGTAGTGTGGACAGACTGTTCCAGTTCTGTTTTCTTTTTCTTTTTTTTTCTTGATTGACCTTTCTCAAAGCTTTTGGCCATTCTTTTAAATTTTTCTTTGATGACACATGATGAACAGAGGGGTAAATACTGAAGGCAAATTGAAAGCACCATAAATTTCGAAAGTTATCCCTCTGTGTTTGCACTGTAAGTTATTGTCCCTGTTGTGAACAGGCAGGCAGTGTTCAAAACAGTGAAAAGATTGTTTCTTTTGCAAGTGTTTGAATGTTATTTCAAACTTTTTTCTTAAAAAGAGTACGATTCTTCTTGCCAACGACTGTCATAAATTAGAACAACAGTGGCATTATAAATCAGAATATTTAAAATTTTAGTTTGCTTCAAATGGCTCCTGCTCACAGGTAAGACTTTTTCATTCTGATGTGGTGTTTTCATCCCTTAAAAAAATACTTTTCGAGTGAAGAAACTAATTTTCCTTTAATGTGTTTTAAACTGAAAGTAAATTTAATGTTGGTTTTGTAATTCAGTAAAAAGTTCTCTACAAACTAAAGAAAAAAAAGTATGCTCTCTAGTTACATACTTATAGCTAGTATCTTACCCTAATACAATTCTTTCATTTTATTCTGCCATGATCTAACTTAACGTGATGTAAACTAACCAGCCATCATATGACCCGTGTTGATCTATCATCTTCGTTTTCACAGGCATCTTGCGGTACAGGGTGGATTTCCAGGGCATGGAGTACCAAGGAGAGGACGATGAGTTCTTTGATTTGGATGACTACTAGGTAGTCGGGGACTGATTTTGGGAGAAAAAAGAAGCAAAGGAATGAATGAAGAAATAAGGAAAGAAAAATGCCACCTCTCTTGCAGCAAATGAGAGGTGCAACCGTGTTGACCATATATATGACAGACACACCTTCCAATTTACCTGTTGCATACACAACTTGCACATACATTTCATCTGTACACAAGACAAAGTACATCACACAGGCTGAAGAGGAGTGAGATTTTCTTTCATCCAGAGAGGGAGAAAGCCCTTCCTGAATAAATCCCTGCCTTAGAGTGCTGGTTCCTTCCCCTAGTTGGATTGGACTCGACTCATTTTTGTTCTCTCTTTTTTTTTTTTTCCTCCCCTCCATTTTGAATGAACACAACAGCAAGTTCCCAGATTCCTCGCTGCCCTAAACCTGGTCTGAAGATGAACTTTGGACTCACTCCTCACATATAGAAAATATATTTTCCTTTCTGTCCTCATGTCCCTACCCGCTCTCTCTCTTCTCCCTTCAATGCTTTCTCTCTCTTCTTTTTTTTTTCAATTCATTTTTTTACTGGTAACTGCTGCTGTTGTATTTTATGAGAGTGGGGGATTTTTTTTACCTGGGTTTCTGTAGAGAAAGGGGGACAAAGTATTAAATTTGAACTGCTGAAAACCATTGCTACCTCCTCATCTGCTGTGGTCTCAATCCTGAGGTTTGTCTGTCCTGTTCCTGGATAGACAGACCTTTTCTCTGCTTTCCTGACTTTGAATGAATATATTGTGATAAGTCATGTGAGACTGATAAGTATGCATGGCTGCTTTTTCAGAGGATTTAGTTGTCTACTTGTTTCATCTGGATCCACGTCCTTGTGTTGAAATCGAATTAATTTTACACTGCAGTAAGCAAAGGTATCGCCACTTGGGTACATATACTCTAACTATTGAAGTGAAATTAGTTCAGATAAAATGAAATTCTCAAATTTTCAAGAATCTGGATCTCAGTTATAAGGTTCCACAAATGACTTATTTGACTGTAGTTGTAAACTAATTTGTGAAGGCCTTTTGCACTTAGAGATTTGCTTGCTATTATTAGAAAATAAGTTGAAGACTACCCGAGGAGCTGTTACAGAATGTCCTTGGTAAATTCACCAAAATAACATTAATTCTTTCTTAAAATATTGCTATTTATTTGTAGGACAAGCTAAGGAAATAAAATGTCATTAAGGAGCTTACTTTTATAAATGGTCAAAAAGTAGGCAATGAGTGTCAGTGAAGGAAATAAAAAATTCCTGCGTGACAGCATTAAGCATGACCTGTGAAGATAACATTACAGTCCTGAGTAATTCAAACACATGCACTGTCAACTGTATTTTTAATCCCTGTGGGACTCATAGGAAGGCATCAGCAAAGGTGAACTAAGGTAAAGGATGACTAACTGAAGTTGTGCCAGTGTGTCTGGCTTACTCAGTTTTCTGGATTACCAAGCTGAACAAAGCCTGATGGACACGTAGCACAACAACCCAAACCTTAAGAAACCTCAAATGAAAAAATATGTTTCACTATTATGACAAAGCTATTGAGACACAGAACCATACATCCTCATGTCACGACTGATGTTTCTGTTTTATGGAGACGGATTTAAGCTACAATTTAATTAAATGCATACATTGAATTAAAATAGCTAACATCCTGCAGCGTGTTACAGCAAAGCTATGCGGATGATTGATTTTCCCTTAGTGTATTCCTCTTCAGGATAGCAACAGCATCTTCATCCATTTGCCCTTTTGTTTGGGGGAGTCACCGGGGAAGCCTTGGTAGCACGGTGAGCCAATCAATAAAAGGCAAAGCTGTGGAACTACTCCCCCTTCGACAAAATCCGTCCAATCAGTGCGCTTTTTCATCGCATGGGCGTTCCCATCCCCCACCCACCCTTCTGACACTGCCCTACCAAAGCTGTGTGGTTGAGCGAAGTGAATGACGTCTCTGCATTTGCGGGCCGCCGACGCAGGGCTGGGTTTCCATTTTCAGAGCGAGTTTCGGGGGGGATCGTCAACATGGAGCCGGAGATGGAGGACAAAACGTTGGAACTGATGGTAAGATTCGTTTCGCTTTGGCATCCCGAACATCGAAAGTGTTCAGTATCATTCCTTTATCTTGTGAGGCGTCGAGGCTCGATTCGACGGCAGGAATGGGCTGAAGCGGCTTGTCGGGAGAGGTGGAGGAGAAAGGAGGGGGGACCAGAAATCAGAGGGAGGGCCTGAAATTATCGATACATTTTTCCAAGAAAGCTCCGCATACTGGTCGGATTGATAAACAAGACCTTTACGTCAACATCTGGTAAATGTAATACATGTGTTGTTTTGGACAAAATGGGTGAGCAGCGGAGGAATTTAAAGGTTGATGTTTAGTCTTCGGGCGAAGACAGCCGATGATTCTCGGGGTAGCGTTCACTGCGGTGACGCTGCGCCACTTTAACTGGGCCCTGTCTGATACTTAGCCATCCAGCTAACACAAGCTAGACGGCGACGAACCACGTCAATTTACGGGAATGTTTATATTATATAGTTTATATTAAGACAACTTATATAGTAAATTGTAAATGGAACGGTCAAACATATGCCATAATTCAACGGAGTGTAGCTTATATCGTAACAGTGTGCTGCTTGTCTGTTTATATTTTCAAAGTGCGTAGAAGGAAGTGTATTGCCTTTTCATTCACACAGCGTTACCAGGAATAGCGAGTTAGCAATTAGCTTAATAGCTAGAATGCTAAAATGCTAGGTATACTTGACATAATGACTATACCAAAACATACGGACGGTCAAGGCGACAGACACCCCTTGGTATCAGTTAACATAAACCATCGTATAGTGTCGTTTTGTTTTGAAAACAATCTGACATGGGCGCAAGCTACGTAGTTTTCTTGTGAAATGATGATTTCTCGGTAAGCTAGCCTTCGTAGCTAGCATTAGCTCACCAAGAGCTATCTGACATTAACGTAACAAGGGTCAAAGTGATTCCTAGAGAAGACGTCAATTAAGATAAGGCATACATGTGTTTTATTAATGAACTTACACGTGATTATAGTTAACCTGCTGTTTACATTCTTTTGGCAATTATTCGTTCTCCATTTGTGAAATGCCACACAGCTCTCAGTTTCTTTAACAAATCAATGGAATCGCCATACTTCCAAATGACGAAGATTTTAGGCCAAGAAAGTAATAATTTAGAGTGGTTAGTAAGGAAAACGTACCAGAAGCTTCCTGTGGAAAAACAACCCTACTTGAGTGAGCAGTTCAAGTCTATTTTTGATTAATAGTGTAGTCTATTTACAAACTACAACTGACAAAAGACCGTGAATAGGCTAACTGTTGTTGAAAGAAATAAAATGCAAGTAAAGTGGGGAAGTGGCCAGTGGATTTCTCACCACCAAACTGTAAGAAAGTGCTGTGAATTTGATCAAAATTTTAACAGCAAGCGAGAAAAATAATTTCTTAAAACTTTGATTGCTTCCTTTTTAGTCTTGGTCTTTTGTGCCATAGTCAGCCAAAGTTTAAGAGAATAATGCTTAAAAAAGATTATTAGTGTTAGTATTGTATGTTCAGTGTTTTGTCGAACAAGTACATTTATATGGAGCACAAAAACAAAAACTTAGTAAATTCACACTTTGCCTTTATTTACTCGCACATCTCTGATATATACTAATTACAATGTTTAGTTTATACAGGACTTGGAGACTGCAGTCTTACTGATGGACCCAAAATTTTGAATTTCACCTGGATTGTGTCTGTGTATTTAATTTGATTTTTATTTTTTATTTTTTGTCACAGTGTTATTCACTAACCACTCATTAGAATGGGGATGGCAGAACAGCGGGTGGGGTTTCTGTCAAAACAATAGTGACAATAATTGACAATTAATCCCATTGCCCCTCCCTCTCCTCTACCTATCCCCACCCAGTTCATGTCTAATAATGCTTTTGTGTGTATGTTATCAGTCTGTATTTTGTGTGTGAAGGAGTGTGTGTTCCTGCGCTCACTGTGCCAATGTGTGTGTAGCTCTAATACTGGTTTTTCCCTTCACTATCCCCCATCCCTCCCCTCTTCTTCTCTCCTCACTTTTGATGGTTACACACCCACCTACTCTCAATTTCAACCCACCAAACCTTGTTTATTTTTCCATTATTTCTTAACCCTTACACTTTTTCATGCTCCACCTGTCCTGTTCTTCACCAACTCCTCACCACTTGCTTCCATCTGTCCATTCATTGATTCATCCATTCACTCACCTCCTTTGGTTTCCTACTCTCAACTTCCCTCATCAACCCCTCTCTACTTTTCCTTTTCTTCTCATCTCTGGTCTCTCGCTCTTCCCTTTCTCTTCCTCCCTCACCCTTTGCACTTCGTTCTCCTCCTCCCTACCTCCCTTCCTCTCTCTCTTTCACACAGTGCTCTGTGCCTCGCTCTCTCTGGCTGGGCTGCTCCTCGGTGGCTGAGAGTTTGTGTGCACTCAGGTGCCTGCAGAGCATCCCCTCCACCCGGGCTCACAACCAGGTTCTGCCTCTCTCCTCTTAATTCTGCTGCTCCTCCTCCTCTCCCTTCCCTTCCTCCCTCACCATCTTCTCACCCTTCACTTTTCTTCGCCCACTCCACACGACTCCTCATACCACCCTTGGTGCGGACAGCACCCTCTCACCCCCTCACCCTCCTACCTCCTCACCTTCCGTTGTCCTTTCCTCTCTGTTGAAAGCACACTGCTCTCAGGTTCTTCTCTGGTGATGCATCCTCAAACTCTCTCTCCTTGAAACAAAATTGTAGCTTTCTAACTGTAATTTGCTTCTTTATACTCACTTCAAATCACAGCCCTTGCACCTAAATTAGGCTCCAGTAAGTAAGAAGTTAAACAGTTATTGTGCCATGTCATGGTGACTTTGACTAGTAAATGGTTTCCTAAGCATATGAGTGAGTAGAGTTTGGATCCAGGGGTACCAGAGAATAACCCTGCATTGAGGAGCATCCTTTTCTCCCCTTCTACCTGGAGGTGTGAGGGCCGAGGTGGGGGGTCTTCCTTCAAGCTCTGAGAGGCTACATGCTTGCTTGCCTGCCTGCCCGGCCAAACTTGGTCTGTCTGTCTTTTATTTCTCCTTCCTTCTCTTCTTCTACACTGCATGACCATCAACACCAGCAACCCCATTCTGGCTTCTTGTCCTGTCTGCTTTGGTCTTGGTACTTGACCATTTGTTTGTTTGTTTGTTTGTGTGGTTGTGTTAGTGTCAACCACTGACAGAGAACATCTCTATTGGTTTTGATCTCCACATGCAGCAGCATCACCACATCAGATGGATGGATGACTGCGCTGAGCAATATCTAGATCAGTTAATGAGAGGTTTGTCCTTAGAAAAAATAACTAGATAACAAAGTAATCCCGCTTTTCAGCCCTTCAGATAAGCATAACAAATTATGAAAACATACAGAGAAGCAGGCCTCTATTTTAACTTTTTCGCCAAAATATCCATTTTCAATGATTGTGACCTCATTCAGGTAAAAAACCTTGTGTTTCCCATAACCCCAAATTGATTTGTTAACATATTTGAGCAGAGGACACATGAACCTGCACATGCATTTGTCCTGTTTTGGCGTATTTCTCTTGGAGTTATGAGCTGACAAGGTTGTGCTGTTCCTGCTCACGCTGGGAGAGTTTGCAGTGTGTGTTTAAGGATCGTCTTGCTTCAGGTGTGTGTTAGTTTGACGAAAATGGTAATTTTACAGCAACATGTTTGTTCAAGATGGGCTCTTAACACCAATAGTACAGGATATCCTGAGCAACAACTAAAGCCAGTAAACATCAAGGCCCCTTAAAGGAAAGCAGGTCTTTATTGTGGTTTGTATATGTATGTAATGATGAATGTAAGATTATGATATTGCTGCCTGACTGTCAGTAACTTTCAAAGGGGTGCATATTCTATATAGAGACTGTTAGTTATAAGTGTTTTACTATATAGTGTGTGTATTTTATTATTTATAAAGTGTTAGGAGCAAGGCTAAATGGTCAGAGCTTCTGGCTCTATTACTTAAGTGATTTGTGTCGTAACCCTGTTGTTATTAAACTGAAGTATCTCAGACGTAGCTTGCAGTGTTTTTGTATAGCACTCAAATGATTTTATGCTAGAAATGGGTGGGACCAAGATACCTCCCAGTTTTTTTTTTCCTGTTCTCTAGTCTCTGTATGCTGTTAAGACCACTATCTGATTTTAGTTTCATTGCATTCATGCCTGAGCTCCTGCCAGTGACATACCCAAGATGCTGCAGTTTAATTTCCTGTCCAGACTACTTAGCCCACGACACAGACAAGCAAGCAAATAAGATTCCTTTTGTTGCAGTGCTCAGTTTTTTCATGTCATATGTGTGTGTAAGCACGGATGTTTGTGCGTGCACGCCTCAGAAGTCATGATGGTTACCCTTCCTTGGCTGTGTTCGTGGCACTCCTGTGTCCAGCGCTGTCCATACCGCTTCCCTGGCTCTCACAGTGCCTCTAACAAAAATGCAAAAAGAACAGAACACTAACCCACTCCTCCTCTTTGTTTTTTTTTCCTATAGAATACGTCAGGGATGGAGTCACAGAACCTTGTGGATGATCTGTCGCCAAAGAAGAACACAGTTCTCAAGGTGTGTTTGCATATATGTGTGTGTAACATTTGTGTATCCAACACCACAGCTTGGTTGTGCAGCTCGTAAGTGTTTATACTGCACAGAACTCACACTATAAAAATGATTTAATTTTATTTAAATCTTCAACCCATGGAACCCTTGTATAAAATGTTGATGAAAGGTTTTAAAAACAGGTGTGAATTTTAGAAAGTAGAATTTATAATGCTAAATAGGATTGTTTTATGAGTAATAGGGATTCACTTAACATTTCCCCACAACTCGCATGCAGATAAAGTGACCAGAAGCTTCTTCAAACTTGCTACATTTTTTGTTTTATCTGTTACTATTTTTGTTGTTATTTCTTAAACCTGTCAGAGAAATACACTCATCAGCATTGAAAAGGGAAGCGCGGGGTTTGGATTTTGAGTAGCCACTCTTTGAGACGTTCACTGCCCGCGGTACCCTCCGACCACCCAGCCAGACTAGCCAACTGCCCCAAGACCGATTAGCCCAGCTTGGATTTAAGACAGCTTCTGGCTAATGTCTGGTCACAGAAAAATAAAAAAACAATTGGATTCTGGCTGAACAAGCAACAGAAAATCAGAGTTCTGTGCGCATCCCAAATTAAGTTGTTGCAATCGACGAGTGAACAGTTCTGAGCCGACAGAGTGCAGGGCTCTGACAGGAGGAGGGGAGGCAGACTCTCTGTTTTAAATCGTCGTTGTTCAGTGCTCAACACTGTCAGAGTTGATGGACAGAGTTTCCTAGATGTCGAACTTTTAATGCGAAGATGCCAACCGTTTTATCCTCACTATCTTGTTGTTATTACTGACATTTTCCCAGACGCAAATTCAGAAAGTGCACAAAATTGTTTCCTGGGTGTATATGTGCAGATGTATATGAATAACTTTATTTATTGTTCCTTTATTTTTTATTTATTCCTATTCCGTGTAAATGTTCTGTGTGTGTAGCATTAAAGACTACAGCTCTCATTTTTTTGCACAAGGACGATTAAATTACCCTGGTACGTTGATAGTAGCCTTGATGATAATGCTACATCAGAAATCTTTGTGGATGTCCTCTTCCAATCATGCTTCTGTTCAAGTAAAAACCTCACACTGATGTTGCCATATGTTACTGATGTGAAGATTTATTTTAAAGCATTTTTTTTTCTAATGCCCAACATACACCCCCAACATTGCAGGCTCGTTGTGGTTTAACAAGCTTTCACCATTAGCAATATATATTGATTTTTAGGTTAGTCCATTCTGCAACAATAAGAGCTTCCTACTGATCTTGTAAACAAACTGTTCTAAGGCCCAGCATGGCAATATTCAGCTTTGGTCATTTTTTTAAATCCAAAATCCAATAATAGAAATGGGGATAAAGACTTGAAAGTCGTTAAGTTAGTGATCAAGAAATTTGTATGTATTTTATATATTTAACAGCTGAAATGAGTCTCTATGTAACACACAAAGAATAGACCTCGAGTTGTTTTCTTCATATGAATCTCTTAAAATACTCTCACAAATACGAATTATGTATAAATTTAATAAATCTGTACTTGCCTCTGATCTTTACAGCTTAGTAATGGTCCTGTCGTGGGGACCCGTAAGCGTCCGTCAGAGGGAAACTATGAGAAGGAGAAGGAACACTGCATCGCCCTGTTTGACCAGTGGTCGGAGGCCGACCAGGTGGAGTTTGTCGAGCGCCTGATCTCCCGTATGTGCCACTACCAGCACGGCCACATCAACTCCTACCTCAAACCCATGCTGCAGAGGGACTTCATCACTGCGCTGCCAGGTACAAATACAGATATTAATTAACTCTGTGCAGAAACCTCGTCAGTGTAAGCTTCACCTTCCACTACAGCAGAGTGACAGTACAGTTAGGAACACACAAGACTCAATTCTAATATTTTTTTGCAGATTTCCTTAAAAAAAATTGTGATTTTGTCAGAAGAGAAGACTGCTTTGAAGTTGTTTTGATTTGTGTCCACATTCAAAGGTTGTTTTCTGTTGCATGAACACGACAGTTGTAGTTGAAAGTAAATGAGGACCTCTTCCAATGAACACAGCAACAATAGAAAGGAAAAAAATTGATATACTTAGTATGACAGTTACTGTTCCTAAAACTTTTAACCAGGTTTGTATAATTGATTTTTAGATTTCAAGGCATTTTTGAATATTGAATTAAGTAGCTGAACAAACATTAATTCTGAAAATTAAATATGAAAATAATGATCCCCAGGCACAGATAAACTTACCAGATGAGATCCTGTAAAATTTTTTTCTGTAAGCGTTCACTCAATCCCGTTCTCTCCCCCCCCTCCAGCACAAGGCTTGGATCACATAGCGGAGAACATCCTGTCTTTCTTGGATGCACGCTCACTATGCTCTGCAGAGCTTGTGTGTAAGGAGTGGCAGAGGGTCATCTCTGAGGGTATGCTGTGGAAGAAGCTCATTGAACGCATGGTCCGCACCGACCCGCTCTGGAAAGGCCTGTCTGAGAGACACCAGTGGTGAGAATGGACAGAGACCCGTTAACACACACATGCAGGGTTAGCTGGCCTTAACATCTAAAAGTGACTGACACTCTTCAATGAAGAGGATGTTTTGTGAGCACAGAAGTTAACTACTTATTTTCAGAGGGCTTGTAATTTAGGATTAAAGAGAGGCTGTGGAAGCACAGTTACTTGGTTAACACTTAGTCGATGTTGAGGGTCTGTTAAGGTGAATAAAAAAAATTCCAGTGAATATAAAGCAGATGTCATTCTCATATTTTTCTTGCCCTAGGGAGAAATATCTGTTCAAGAATCGCACATCAGAAGTCCCACCCAACTCTTACTACCACTCCCTTTACCCCAAGATAATCCAAGACATAGAGGTAAGAAAGCAAAAGATGGACTTCAGCATTAACTGAACATGTTTCTGTAGATTTTAATATTTTTCTGCAGCTGTCATTCTTTTACCAGATTTTTTTTTCTTTCCTCATTCAAAAAACACTTTGCTGTTTGCAAAGGCAGTAATGTCATTTCTTAAAAAAACAAAAAAAAAACCCCAATAACTATGAAACATGAAGTGGTTCCTCTGAACCCCCATTTGAAACTGACATAGTAAAAGTCCTTTTTAAAGAAAGTGTGGAAAAGTCCTGCTTGTCTACATGTCCTACTGGTTAATTGAACAGTGATGAATTATGAAACAAGTTTATTTACACTGCAAATGTTGATTGCAGGTTATTAATAAAGTCAAATTAATTTTTGGATCTTGGTTTATTCTAATGACAGCACTGTCAACACCACCTTTCACATCACTGGATCTCATATCTTTTTCTGTCCCCTGTAGTAACGTTATGTAACATGTTCTTTGCCTCCATCTTGTCTCTGTTCACCTGCAGCACGTCTGTCTTTTACTGGTTGTCTTTTTGACTTTTTCCCCCCGTTCTTTCCTCCAGACTATTGAGGCAAACTGGCGGTGTGGCAGACACAACTTGCAGAGGATTCAGTGTCGCTCAGAAAATAGTAAAGGGGTTTATTGTCTCCAGTATGACGATGACAAGATCATCAGTGGCCTTAGAGACAATTCCATTAAGGTAAGTGTGAACTGAACATCCAGTCTGAGTTCTGTGAAATTATCAATCTTTATCTTTGTCACTGGGCCCTGCCACCAGTTGGCTCTTTTTCTATGTTAGCAGGTAATTTGCTCTGTTAGTGAATAGCAGGCTACAAGTTTCATTATGTGTTTGTTTTATGTTCTAATATTAAATCACTCCTGTCAGCATTGTCTAAGTCAAGGGTCTGCAACCAGTTGTTTTTGAGCCTCATGTGTTTCTTTTGCCCCTCTGCAGTGGCTCTCTGTGTCTTTGATTAAAAAAAATATATAAATAGAAATGAATTACAGTTATTTTTTTTTTAAACATTATCATTGTTGTAAGACAGTGTGTTTTTCAACCTGCAAATCTTATATGTGGCCCTGCTCCAGCACACCTGATTCAGATGAATGGTTCATTATCAGACTTCAGCAGAGCTCGATAACAAGCTGATCATTTGAGTCAGGGACAAATCCATTCGAACTATAATCAGCTAATTTAGACTTTTGAAGTTGTGTACCTTTATTATGAAGCTTAAATATGTTTTGTGGCTCCAGAGAGATCTTTATTGCGAGGAAGGGGGCAAAATGGCTCTTTTGTAAGTAAAGGTTGCTGACCCCTGGTCTAAGTGGACAGTAACTGTAGGCAGCGCACTGCAATTACAGTCACAGCTGATGGCACCTCTTGTGTGCGACTGCAAAACAGCAAGATGTAAAACTGTCCCTGGGCCAGCTGTTTGATTAGAAATAGCCAAACCTGTTTAAAGAAAAAATTTTGAGTTCATTTTGGTTTTGTATTTGTTTTCTGGTTACTAGATCTGTCAAGACTAAAACATATTTGTACAACAGAATATTGATAAAAGATTTTACATCGTCATTTTTGCAAAGTAATAAGCATGGTCGGCCATCATACTGCATTGGGTCATATTTTCCGCACACTGGGATGATCAATAATAAATGCATAATTTTTGCCATGTATGAAGTAATTCCCTTGCACTGTGACAACCTTTCGTAAGGGCAGAGTCAAAGACAGAACTGATGTCTTTTGATCTGTGTTTCAGTCACATTTGAGTTTGTTAATAAGAATGAAGTTCATGACTGGAATTTGTAGCTGTGAAGACAGGAATACCACTGAGCCAAATGTAAATATATACAATGAGGCTTAAGAATATTCCAAGTTTAATGACTTGTTTTTTCCTCCTGCTGATGCAGTGAGAACTTACAGAAGACATGTATGAATCTGCCCTGCTGGCCCAAGCTGGCATGTAGAAGTAATTAACATCAATCCCATTTGTGCGTTTAAGCATCAGCAGTGGAGAGAGCCAAAAGTGTTGGCTGGGAGGAAGACACGCATGCTGTGTGTGTGGTTGTTTTCCTCCAACCTGGGTTCGTATATTTATGGACTGAATCTTTTCTTCTGGCTCAATATGGCTTATCATCTTATTGTCTGTGGCGCTGAGCTAAACCCGCAGACACTGAGACAGAACACAAGTGAATTACAGGATAAAAGGGCTCAGCTCCAGACCCGTTGTGTTTTCTATTTATCTGTCTGCCTGGGAGGGGAGGAAAGGAGAGGAGAAGATGATGAAGAGGAGAGGATGGAGGGAAAAGAATTGCGGATTTGTTTCTTATTGTTCCAGAGGAGGCTGACGCACACCCAGGAAAGAGCTGAATGACTCTTACGTACACACACACAGAGCTCAGCACAGCAGTGGGGAAATGGGGCATGAACACTGCTGAGAGAATGGGCCATTCTTAGAATGACCCAAATCTGCAACCTTTTCACAGCCACTTATTTTTTTCTCTTTTCTCTTTGTCCTCCTCTGTCGATATCTCCCTCTGCTTCATGCACTCTCCTCCTGTCTCCTCCCTCTCCTGTCCTCGTCTCCTCATAGATCTGGGATAAGCAGTCTTTGGAGTGTCTGAAGATACTGACCGGTCACACAGGCTCAGTGTTGTGTCTGCAGTATGATGAGAGGGTCATCGTCACCGGGTCTTCAGACTCAACTGTCAGGTACGACACACGTCTTGTTGCAGAAGGAACACACTGTATTTTGGAGTAGCAAGCTGTGACAGCAAGATTGAAAAGGACTGAAATCACTGAGGAGAAAGCTGGTGAATGTTTGGATGACTTAATGGGATTCACTGCACAAGTTGGCTTGAATCAAATGTCAGTCATTTCTCTATACCTACTAACTTGTTTTCAGTTTTGAACACGGAGTAAATCCTTGTTTAAGTGTGGCATCAGAACTAAAAAAAAGCACATGGCCAACAGTCAACTGTTGCTCCAGTGGTGTCTGGGACAAAAAGTTGCACTTGAGCACACCACAAAGGCCAAAGCGATGGCCACTTAGGATGTATGTTTACACCTGTGTGAAAGAAAACAACTGCATTCCAGCAGATGGCAGTAGTGTGTAATCATTATCAAATAGGGAAACTGGAAGACCTTCAAAGTGATCAGGTTAGGTCAGATACACAAGGATATATTTAAATGATAATAAATCACACATACAAATAATCAACAGATTGTTAATCATACTTAGTTTTACAAGAATGGCCACTGTGCTCAGCCATTTAAAATAGAGCGCAACATAAGGATTTAATGGAGTGTTTATCCACACAGCAGTGTGTACAAAAGTATATACTGTACTGTATGCGTGAGATGACTTTTTTTCTTACCACCACAAACTGTAGCTGCTTTATCATTTCAAACCTGTCCTGAAATTTATGCAAAATATCTCATGCAAAACACACCTCTGCTATCAAACAGGCTGTGTGCTGTTGACTTTAAGTGTTCACTTTGAATGTAAAATGTAAAAACTGAATTTCAACATCATGGGGTTAATAACATATTTCTCCAGACTGTGTCTTCTTCACCAGATTGCAACAATCATAAGGATCATAAAAATGTGTATTATTTCATAAAGACTTAGATTTACTGTCATTGCCAGAGATGGGGGGTTGTGTTTTATTGCAGATATTTAAAGGCCTGGCTTGTGTGTGTATGTTGACACTTCCTTGGCTACTGCACACAGAAGCTCAGCATTAATTCTCTTATTACTTCACACTTCAGCCGTACTCACTGGGCGGTATCCAAGGAAAATGTGACTTCACTTCCTTAGCAACAGCTTGACAGGCACTTTGTTTGTAGGTTCGGTTGTCAGCTTTTCCAGTGTGTTCTGCATTTGACTCTTAATGCCCAGCGGTGCAGTTCAGTTACATGTTCCTCACAGCCGCTCTTGGGTTTGTGTGTGTGCGCGCGTGTGTATGTGAGGCTCTCCATTGTAAAGCTAATAAACATAATTGTCTCTCATGTATTCATTGTTTTCCTTTTTCCTTTTCCATTAAATGTATTTTCCACTCTCCATCATCAACTTTCTTTTCTTTCGCTTTGACCAATCTTCTGGCTGCCCCATCTTGTTTTTCTTTCCTCCTCACCCTTTCCTCCTATCTTTTTCCACGTTTCTCACCCCTTTGTCATTTGTTCCTTCTTTTTCTCACACTTCTCCTTCCTCATGCCACCTCGCCTTTTTTCCTTCCTGCCCCGTTTCACCTTGTCTTCTCCTCTTTGCCCTCATCATTGGGACACTTTGTCATCTCTCCCTACGTATGTTTTTCTTCCTTCCATATTAATCGATCCTTCTCCTCTGCAGGGTGTGGGAAGTGACGACGGGCGAGGTACTGAACACACTGATCCACCACAATGAAGCAGTTCTTCACCTGCGCTTCGCCAATGGTCTCATGGTCACCTGCTCCAAGGACCGCTCGATCGCTGTCTGGGACATGGCCTCTCCTACTGACATCAGCCTACGTCGTGTCCTTGTGGGACACCGGGCTGCTGTTAACGTAGTCGACTTTGATGACAAGTACATTGTGTCCGCATCAGGGGACCGCACCATCAAGGTAACAAAAGCAGCCGTTTAAGAATTCAAACCTGAGACCCTGTAATAAAAGCCTGCCAAGAAACAAATCTGCCTGCCTCCATATGAAAAATTCAGAAGAGAAAGTTGAACATTAAAGTTGTATTTACAAGTGCAATGAAAAATTTCAGAGACACAAATGGAGCCCTGCCCAGTAATTTGCATGTGGCAGGTGCAAGCAGTAACTTCCATGAGTCAGTATTCCGAGTTCATCGGCGCCTGAGTTCCAGTGGTTGTGTGACTACTGGTCAGTGCACATTTATGATTTCCTGACTCCCGAGGAGAAGCAGCACCATGTCAACAAGTCTGCAAGGATTTTTGTTAACAGGCCCAGAATGACCCAAACCTCATGTCATATCATCATCAGTGACGAAAACAGTGACACAAAAATGCGTTTAACTCAGTTGGCGATAATGATCAATCAGTGTAACTTGAAATACTCGCTCACAAATGTTATTGTTGGCACCTGCTACATGCACATTACTGTGCATCGCTCTTCTCTCGTGCTACCGGAACAGTCTTGAAAAATTTTAATAGCACCTTATAGTTGTGAGTTATATGGTCCTTCACACTTTCGGTGTAAAGTTAAAGTTCTATTTGACGTACTCATCTGAATAAATACAGGCCGTTGTTTTACAAAGCTTTCTGTGTTGCCCCTCCTGCAGGTATGGAGCACCAGCACCTGTGAGTTTGTGCGCACTCTAAATGGTCATAAGCGAGGCATTGCCTGTCTACAGTACAGAGATCGTCTGGTGGTCAGTGGTTCATCTGACAACACAATCCGGTACGTGTGTGAGAATAAAGACATCTGGTTTTTATGTTATTCAATAATCTGAATGTAAATATGCATTGCTACAAGAATATTAGCACTTTATTTAACATAGAAGGAAGACCAGTTGGCTAAATGTACTTGTAGTACAGGGTGTTTTTTTCTTGATTCAGTTTTATGATTCAAATGTCATTGTTTCAATAAGTATTGTACTTGACCACAATAAACTATAAAAAATGTGTAGGATTGTGTATTTCGATAGGTGTTTTCTAAGGCGTCTCTTTCTCCAGGTTATGGGACATAGAGTGTGGGGCATGTTTGCGAGTGCTGGAAGGTCACGAGGAGCTGGTGCGCTGCATTCGCTTTGACAACAAAAGGATTGTCAGCGGCGCCTACGACGGGTCAGTCTCATACACACACACACACACACACACACACACAGAGCTTTATGCAAAAACACACATTTTGTTGTTGACGCTGTGTTGTCTCGTGATTCTCTCTGCAGGAAGATCAAGGTGTGGGACTTGCAGGCAGCACTGGACCCACGTGCTCCTGCCAGCACATTATGTCTGCGCACTCTAGTGGTGAGTGTCACAGAAGTCCTCATAAGCAAGTCACTGCCACCAAGCAGCCATTACGGCAATGTTGCCAGGCAGGCGTCCAGTAATGAAAACTAGACTGTGTAGAGAGCCATAGCATCAAAACTGCATTAATAGAATCACCAGTCAAATTTGATGAAATCTACTTAAATAGCTTGGTGACTTTGGACTAAAATAAGGTTTTAAATGTTTTTTTTTTTTCTTCCAAAGATTTTATTTCTACTAAAGGTTAAAGGAACCTGTCATAGAGCTTTAAGTGGTTTGTCTTCCCTCTTGAAACGTCTCTGGTGTCGCTGATTTAGCCTGTTAGTACTTGACTGAGGCTCACGCACAAGTTAAAGTTCATTTAAAACACTCAGTATTGGTTTAAAAATTGTCAACTATATAGAATTTCCCTCAAAAAACTTCATTTTCTGTTTTTACATTAGTTTTAACAACAGTTGATTTTATCTTTTTTAATGTGTGTCTTGTTACTGATTTTGAGAGTTATTTAAGAGTAGACCCCTTTTTTGCTCATTTTAGGTTCAGTTACCTAAAAATTATGCTTTCTGATACAAAAGTCCTGCACCAATTACGATCTTCATGATGGATTTAATGTTAAGTTGCCTTTTTAACTGTTAAGAGAGATACATCTAAGTTTGATTTAATTTTTGGGTCATGTTACTGTTCAATTGTAATGCCTTGTTTCGTGATATTTATCAAATATTTAGTCTAAAATTACTATTATAAACGTGATACACATTTATAGTAAGATGCTGAGGGAGAGGCTAACCCAAATAAAATTGTCAAAATGCTGATTGATTTAAAAACCAGTGGTGAATACAAATTCTTGAACAAATTCATTTGTGATATGGGTGTGGTGCTGCAAAACAGAATTGATATATATATCTGCACAATGTCACATTGTTTGTTTATTATAAGGATCCCCATTAGCTGATGCCTAGGCAATAAGCTCGTCTTCCTGGGGTCTCATTGGTCAACCTGCACTTTACGTTATCTTACCTGTCAGTGGTGACATCACAAATGTCCACAGTCTGCTCACCATGTTGCTTAATTTATTGTGTTTCCAGGAGCACTCTGGCCGCGTGTTCCGCCTCCAGTTTGATGAGTTTCAAATCATCAGCAGTTCTCACGACGACACTATTCTGATCTGGGACTTCCTGAACGTGTCGACCAATGGCCAGTCAGAGGGACGATCTCCCTCCCGCACCTACACTTATATTTCTAGATAGCAGGTACAAACAGACACATTAGTCTGATGAAAACCTTTTTATAAACCTGTTGGCTGACATGAGGTTGTGCATGTACGCGTAGTTCAGTTTATGCTTGCCGATCAGACCTTTGTGTGATTGTAGACTCTGTTCTAACCCCCAGGTGGCGCCATCTACCGCACCCTTTCATGGAGGAGCCCAGGGCTAATTGGTTGATGGGTGCGTCCATCACTTGCAGGAGCCCATCTCTTCTCCTTCCTCCTAGTCATCTCTCTGTCCACCTCCCAACCCATCCTCGCCACCTCCACCTCCCTGCCCGTTCTGACAGACTCCTGAGCTTGTGCCCATTGCCTGCCAGTACTGTGACATTTACACACACACACAGGTCAACACTGATGAGGATTCCCTACTACAGAACCAACGCAACTCTCCCAAGAAGTTCCCCTAAGTTCTACTACTAATTTATGTTTTGTAAAGTACACTAATGACAGTATTAACTTAGACATTATATAAGTCACAAGCTCCCTTTTGTCCCCTTGATTAAAACCTAAAGCAGCTTCTGCTCCTCAGTTTTGAAACCCCTGCCAAAACAGGTTTCCACAGATACGGAATCGCTTATAGATATATATTTATATATATTACACACAGTGGCACAGTTGGACAGAGGATGACCGGAGCTGCGATGCGGGAGACAGAGACTCTTTACTCAGCTCTAGGAAAGGAGGGAAGGATTGGAGATGGAGGGAGTGAATGAGGGAGAACCGTGTCAGGGACGGCTTCCCTGCTCCCTCTCACTCCCTCTCACTCCTCCCTGTCTCTCTCTCTCTACCCCCCTTGCCCCCCTCCCCTCAAACCCCCAGAGATGCACACTTGCTTGGAATATGGGGGCGCACACACTCGAGTATGCATGAGTGTGTGTTTGTGTATGTGGACTTGTGAAGCGGCAGAACAGAGCAGAAGCGTCAAACAGACAGACATGCATGTGAGGTTGCCTTGGATACGGCATCCCGGCACACCTCTGCTTTTTTTTTTTTTTCTCTTTAACTCTTACTTTCTTACTGTTTTTTATTACTGTTTTTTTTTCTTATTTTATTTGAGTATTTTGGTTCTTAGTACAAAAATCATACTAAGCGTAGTCCCCTTTCTCTCTCCCTCTCTCTCACTGTCTTTTCCTCATTCTTTCTTCTAACTTGGACCCTCGTTCATCTGTCCCTTTCACTCCATCTTTCTCTCCCCATCATCTATGTGCTTGCTTTGGTTATGAGAGAAGCTGGAACTCAAGAGCTCAAATTTAGCTGTAAACGGAGTTGTCTTGTCAAAAATTGTGTTGTATATTAAAAATGATTTTTTAAAGAAGAAAATGACCTTATTGTGAATAAAGTACTTGACAGTGGTGGAGTGTTGAGCCAACTGTAACATGAATGAGTGTCTAATTGTCTGTCTGTTCTTGTGTGTGTGTATGTGTGTGTGTGTGGGTGGGTGGATTTGTGCCATGCTTCCTCTGACATGTAGATACAGCACTCAGTACTTTCAGTCTGTTCCTTGCACTTCAAACAGAAGTGAACCTGTGGCTGTCGGTCCTGCAGACAATGAAGAGTTAATGTGAATTCCCGTTTGTTCACAAAAACACACTTACTATCCCTTTCTGGAGACCACAGCATTTTATGGCCTCTTCAAGTGATTTCTTCTTTTTTTTTTTTTTTTTTATTGACCAACTGGACTCAGCAAACTTCATCTGCTGAGAAAGATGTTATTGAAAGCTTGGTGAATATTACTAGTTGAGTGGCATTTGATCAAAGAGGTTTTTGTTTTTTTGTTGTTTTTGGTCAAATTTTTTCCAATTTAAAGGGGGAAAAAAAGCTATTAAAGATTATAAAAGAGCATTCACAGGCTACTTAAAACCGAGTGCCTTTAAATGCGCACTTGAAATCCGGTTTACAGTGTTCACATGTATCTGTCATTTCCAGGTGTCTGATCATCTGTGTACAGCTGTCTTGATTTCTCAGCAAGTCTGCCAGTGTTTTGTATCAACAAACAGTAACCTGATTTCTATTGAAGTAGTAATGTGTACGGTGGATTGAGTTTACTCAATACCAGCATACGGTGTTTACAGTAGCAACACATATTCTGGACACTCGTGATCATAACCAAGATACCAGTGTACATGTAAACACACTCACTGATCTCTCATTGGACTGTGAGAGAGCAGTTGTGAGGAGCAGATGGAATGTGTGATGTCATAAAGGTTTGGAACTCTGCATCAGTAAAAATTCTTGGAAGGGAATTTGATACACAAACCTGCTGTAGCTGCAGTAAAGTGTAAATGATCTGTTGTCTGTGATATGTGAGATATTTGTATGAACTGTGGTATCAGCGTGGACAGCAGCACTTTGGTGGGTACTTACAAATCAAATTTTGGTCCATCACATTTTACATGTCCTCAAGAGAAGATGTGTCAGTGGCCTGAAGTTTAATTTTACAATTTATGCATTTGACTTCACACTGTTGAGTGTTCTCATTGCACTGTTTCAGTCCTCATGTCTTTATCAGGAAAATTTAATCCACACCATCTACAGGGAAAAAAAAGTGACAAATTGTAACAAAAGTTTTTAAAAGTAAAATACCTAAAAGCCAGTTTTCATCCACTGATTCACAAGATTAAATATCACTTTTTTTCATTTGTAAACACACTTTAAATGTGGTACAAATTCACTAATATTTTAGATTCTTTGCAACTGCCAGTAAGACCTTCCAGTGTGCAAAAGCTTATTTTCAAAATTGTTACTTTCTCCACTTGGACTTGAAGTTCTTTGCTGGTTTAACTGTACTGTGCCACCACACAATTTCAGTACAGAGGTATTTTAACTGTGGTGACCCCACCAGTATATTCAGGATGGCCACCAGGTGGGAGTATAAATTCAGCTATCTCCCACAGTGTAATTGTGTTTATTAGACTTGAGCTCTGACTGTTGGGTAGCCAAGTTCTGAGTCTAAATAACCTGTTACAGTAGATTATATACTCACTGTAGTTAACGCTGTAACATGAAGGAGGAATGCATGTTTGAGATGCTTAAATTTGAGCTCTGTAATGCATCTGTCTGGTCATTGTACAGCGTGTATTCTCTCGACTCGCTGAAGGAGGGGAGTTGGCCTGCTGACGGGGTTGGTTTTCAAATTTTCTGGGTTTAGTTTAGTATAGTAGAATGTTTCGGATTCTGGGAATAAGTTATGTGGGATGGAGTTGTGCTTGGTGGAGCACCATTAGTATATGATGTGTGTATGTGTTGGATATGGGTGTGTGTGCTTCCTCTGGGTCTGTGGGATTTTGGCCCATAATTCCTGCAGCTCTCAGGTCACAGCTCCGTTCTCACGCACATATTTGGCATTCCTTCCCCGACATGATTACCATACACCTTCCACTCTGGGTTTGGCTACGCAGAATATTTCCATCACTCCCGACTGGAACTAGAGCAACGTTCCAGAAATGAACAACTCACCCCACCACCCCCTACTCGCTTGTCTTTATCCCACCCCCATACCCCGTTTCTCTTCCACCCCACTGTCTCCTCCTTAGACCACCCCCCCTTCAGCGCAGATTCCTGCTGCCTTGCAATAGGAATCCTCTGGTACAACCCTTTTTTCCCCCTGAGTCAGCTGTTTGTGTCTGCCGGCATGATTGGGTCATTTGGCAGCGACATCTCTTCAGTGACCTCCCGCTAGGATAGGGAAGGAAGGGGAGGGATGGGGGGATAAGAGCAGGATAGATGAGAGAAGAAGCAGCTATGAAACTCTGTCTCACTACTGCATGTTTTCCTTCCACTGTTTTGTCTGAATCCTCAGGCTGTGCATTCATTGCCAAATTTTATAATGCGGAGATGACTGTTGATTTTTTTTGCACAACAGTTGGAGCTCAGCAGCTCTAAAAGAGTTCCTAAGTGACGCTGGTCCATCCTAGTCCTATCCTAGTTTTGTATTTTTTAAGCAATTTACCGTCTAGGATTCAAGCTTCAGTGACTTCTTTCTGACAAGGACTATGAAAAATACCGAATCTGTTCTGCAGCCTTGAGGTGCTTGTCTCCATTAGAACTCCCCTGGTTTTATTTCACATTGTAGCAGGGATCCAAAGCTTTTCCCAATTTGTACAATCAAGTGTTGTGGGAAATGCAGAATTTCAAGCTCTCATACCTGGCAGGAGAAAGAGAGTAAGGTTCTTGTCATTACATGACAGTCTGCTTTTGGCACTTGTTACTTGCTCAAAGAACTTCAAATCTATGATTAAGTCTAGTCCTGCTAGAGCTGCAACTAAATAAGTTATCCATAAAATGGGGAAAAATATATCCACATTTGGATATAATGTATCAAAGTAATTATATCAAGTATAAATTTATATCTTAATACATAAAATTCCGTACATTTGTGTATGAAGTTGTGGTAACACTCTTTATGAAGCCTGTCTCTATAACACATTATAAAAACATTATGAGCACACTTATAATGCAATATATGTGGTTAGGGTAGGGGTTAACCCTAACCTTGCTTATAACTAAGATTACACAGCACTATAGGCACATTATAACGCATTATAAGTATGTTCATAATGCATTACAGATGGATGCTTTAAGTAAAGTGCTACCAAAGTTGTTGATAAATAAAATAACTTATGGGCAATGTTTGTTTTTGGGTAATTCAGTGAATTAAAGACCTAAATAATACTGCAAAGCCTATACTCTTGTACATTAGTCCTTCACAGTGATTGATTGCAATATTTCCTATAACATCCAGAGATATTAAAGAGATAGATATCTTGGTATATATGGTAGGGCGCAATCTCTGATGAATGGCAAATCAATATTTTATCATGCATAAACCATCTTACTGTCGAACTGTAACTGTGTAGCAATTTCTTAGAGCGTGAGCAAATGTCTTCAGATTGTTTTGTTTAACCAGTAGTCCCAACCCAAATATTTTCATTTTGGATTGATATAAAACAGAGAAAACCAACAAATACTCATACTACAGTAGCCGCATCAAGCAAATGTTGGTCATTTATGCTTGATACATGACATAAATTAATATTAATTATTAAACTGGTGCCAATTCATTTTTTATCGATTAACTAACTGATCACTAGAGCCAGACAGCTCTGGCGGCTCTGTGAGCTTGAATTTCTTTTGGCCGTATACACCTTGACAGTGTTGTGAGTGTGAGGAAGCAGTTTAAAGAGGCTGTGAGACACAGGAAAAGTTTCTGTAAGGTTTACTGAGTCGAGAAAGACTGCTGCACACAGAGCTGAAATAAATAAATGAAATAATTTTATCGTAATAATTATAGTAACCATCATAGTAAGAATGCTTATTTAAGGTTTCTGTCTTCTTTTATATATATAATATATATATAACTTTCAATAAATTGTTCCCTTTAATATTTTTTCTCCTGTGTATGCATGAGACTTTGGTTTGTTCCACTGAATGTCCTGGTAGCAGCATTCTGTATCCACGGTATCGCACGGGAGCATCCTCCCCTGGGTCGTTTCTATAGCAATGCTTATCGACAAGGCACCCTCCCTGCCGTGCTCGCCCCTGCGCTCATCACCCTCTGCACCTATAAGCTGAGGGTGTAGTGTCCTCAGGGGGTAGGTTGTCGGGAGGAGTCATGAAGAATGTCTCCAGTTGTCTTTGGTCGGTCGTTGGTTTGGTTTGCGGTGATGGGCTGGCTGTTTTTGGTGCAGCTTGGTTTTTATACATTCTAGTTCCTAAAGCTTCAGTCCCTGCGGTGAGTTGTCACGGGTTCATGCAGGGACTGGATGGTCCCCTCCCAAAGTCCCTTGTGATCCAGCTTCACTCATGGTTGTTGGTGCACTCACACACACTCACACACACACACGCACACACGCACACTTAGGTACATTTCCTCATCTTTTTCTTACAAACATGCATTTATCTCAGTAAATCACTCACTCTGTCATTCCCTCATTCATCCTTTTGTCATCCTTTCATTCATCCACCAGTCTAACAGGTTCCCACCAATTTAGCAGTGAGACAAATAAGTGCGTCACAAGTCAACAATCCATTATTGGTCCATTTGATCTGTGCAGATCTCTCTATCCCTTTGTCCACTCCTTTTTCCCATCTTTCCCTTTTACCCCTTTATCCTCAGGCTAAGCACCCACTCTCTTGTTCAGTCAGTCTTTCCCATCCTTCTTCTCTCTCTGTATGTTCCAGTTGTAATCCCATACTTGATATTGTCCAGCTGGTCCAGAGCAGGAGACAGCAAGGCCTTGTGGTTTTTGTGGTTGTGGAGGCCTTCATAGAGCCTGGGACTCTGGCTGCCTTTCAGGTATCCTGTCACTGTTTCTGGCCTATGAAGGGAAGCAGACCAGGTCTACAGAGCTTCCAGCGATGGACCAGAAATTGTCCAGTTGGTCCAAAAGGGGAACTAAAACTGAAAAGAGTGCTCACTAACTAGGGGGCTGTTGTTGCAAATTAGTAGGTGTTAAGCTAAATCCCATGAATGATTCATCGAGTTTCTGGTCAATATTTGTCCCAACAAAGGGAGGTGTTCAGTCGTGTGCGACAGAAGAGATGACTGGGTTAGCCATTGGCAGGCTCAGGTCAAAGCTTTGACAAGACAGTGGGTGCTAGCGTTAGCCACTACTAGCGGGGCCCAGTAGCGCGCACCCTTTTGCCCCGCTTGCTGACAGTGGTGAAGCGGAAGGGTGTGGTGAGGTCAGGCTGCTCCCCTGGCGGAAAGCGCTTCATGAAGTGTACGTCCTGTTGGTTGGGTAGCGTGTGGGGGCCGCGACGAGGGCGGCCTCTTTTAGTGAAGCCCACATACCAGCCTGTGTAGCGCGCTGACATCAGAGCTGTGTAGTGGTTTTCCAGAACCTTCTCCACAAAGACGCAGTCTGCACTTCGATTGCTGGCCTTCTAAGAGAGCAGAGAAACCACGGATACCCACACACACACAACCACACACACATTGGATGAAAGAAAGAGAGGCTGGTCAGGAAACAGTAAGATGAGATGTTCTTGACAAACATGTCTCTGAAAGAAAGAATTCTCACCTTTCCCACCAGCTTGCCACGGCGATTCATGCACAGGTAGAAATTGGTTTCTTTGCCCCGGATTCTCACCTGGCTACCGAAGGTGTCGGCCTCCACTACGAGCTGGGCTTGTGAAGGGACAGACAGAGGGACAGACAGACATTAGAGCCACAGGCATTGTGGAGACATACAGTACGTTGTATTTACATAATTTCCCAGGTTAAATAGCTTGTATCTCACAAATATTAGAGGTAGAAAGATTAAGGGAACCCAAATTTAGAACTTGCTTAGTTTAATGTTGAGTGACATCACTTGCCGTAGCAAAGAATAACATTAAAGCATACACAAACAAACCCACGGCCAAGTGGCGTGACCGTAATTGCCTAGATTACCAGCCACCGTAAAATCAGATCTGGCTTTAAACCAGATAAGGCATTCACACTGAATCACAGTTCTAGGATTCATAGTTGCTATTAAACGCGCTGATAAATCACAGACAGATGTAAATGTCTCGGACTGGACAGATGGTTGTCAGATAAGCTGGCTCACACACATGGATGTGAGGCTGCTGGCCACAAATGGGCCTCGTAAAAAAAGATAACAGCCAAGAGAAGACGGAGCACGGTGGGCTGAGGGAGCGGGGGGAACGCTCAGACTGAGTGTCTGCGATACTGTTGTTTTAAGGTGTGTGCATGTGTCTCTGTGTACATGTGTGTGTCAGTGCGTGTGTTAGTGCAGGTGCCTGCATGTTCATCCTTCCAGGCAATTCTGCTTTGCCAACTACACATCTTCAGAGAGCGCTTGTGCCTGTTTAAAAATAAATCCCCAAAATGGTTCCTACATGACCTTAGTCAACAAAGGGGTCAAGAGAAATCAATACCTCCCTCCCTCTTGCCCTCTTCCTCTCTCTTCCCCCCAACTCTCCTCTCGTCTCCCTTCTGCTCTTCTGCAACATGTTTATACCTTCATGCACCCAACTCTGTCTTTTTTGCTTTATTTCTTCTCTCTCTACTCTTGGTTTCCCTTGTGTAGTACCTCAGTGTCAAAGTTGGTCTGTCTTGAGTTGATTGTTGTGCTGAGGAGTGTTATTTGTCACTAAACAAACTGGCTTTTGCATCTGTTGTCCCATCTATGGTGTGAAGTGGTGTTAGTAACCTGACATGTTTGTGAATGGAAGGGAAGTGCAATATGAGCCACTGTGGGAGCTCACACCGAAATAAGAACTCCCGCTTTATGGCTTGGCTTTCTTCTGCCCATTGATTGTGCGTGTGGTTTAAGAATGGGTTAGACATCATTACAGACGGGGAAAGGTGGAGAGGAAGGAGTGGGGGATGGACTGAAGGAGTGTTAGAGGAGGGAGGGAAGGAGGGAGAGGAAGCCTGCTGTTTTAAATCCAGAGGAGACAACAGGGAGGATGAGAAATCAATGGAGGGATCGATGAAGGAGATGAGTTTCTAACACTCAGTCCGACACTCTACCTGCCAGGCTTCTC
This sequence comes from Naso annulatus, assembly GCA_029783625.1. Classification (NCBI taxonomy): domain Eukaryota; kingdom Metazoa; phylum Chordata; class Actinopteri; order Acanthuriformes; family Acanthuridae; genus Naso; species Naso annulatus. The sequence continues at coordinate 12,086,348 of JAPZDX010000025.1, forward strand.
ACACTTTTTTCACTAACACCTTCTCTCTCTCTCTGTTTCTCTCTCTCTCTCTCTCTCTCTCTCTCTCTCTCCCTCTCTCTCCCTCTCTCTCTCTGTCTTTCTTTCTCCCTCACTCTCCTCTGAATCATTGAGTCAGCAGCCAGTCGATGAGGTCTTTGTACTCCCAAGACAAGCTCCACTGCCCCTCTGCCAAAGCATGGGGAGGCATGTGTGTGAGTGCTTTTGTAAGTGTGCCTGCACAGTTGCAATCTGTATCCGCTCATGCATGCACTTGGTAAACCTTCAAGTCTTTGTACTTGCAGCCGTTAGGTGCTGTGAGTGTTCATGTGCGTGCAAGTAAGCATCTAACTGTGGATGTGCTCACATGCACTAAAGTGTTTGCCTGTGTTCTACCGTGCCTGTGTGTGTAAGTGTGTGTGTGTATGTGTCTTACCATATTTGTCTCCATCTTCCCCTCGGGCACTGATTCTGCGTCCCATCACCTGGACATGTTTCCCGCTGGTACGGCTGTAGAGCTGGTAAACCCGGTGGTGTCGCCGACTCATGGTGTCTCGCACCTGTGTCTGGTTCTCCACATGCACGCTGAAGTTGACCCCATCCACACCAAGTACCTGCTGGGAACACACACACCAAAGCAGACACACACACCCAAAGGCACACACACATACAGATTCAGAAGGTCATGATCAGGCTTGGCAAAACTACACATACTTCCATTATACAGCTTGACTTTTATACTGTTCAAACATCTTTGCAATGCATGAAGACTCTCACCTGTAATGGATTGCACATCACCAGCAACATCTGGATACATCTGAAAAAAGTAAAAACAGATGAGTTAAGAAATATGTAAGCTGAATGTTGGAAGGGTCATGCGTGACACCATCATTTCCATTTCTTTCTTCTCGTTCTTTCTGTTCAACATCTCTTTTCCTCATTGGGCAATTACTCACACTGCTGGCTGGTACAGTGACTTGACATACAGACAGGCAGATGTCCAGGGTTCGGCAGACGGACAACACCCAGAGCTGTGTTTATCTTTACGCTACCAGCTCTCTGTCCAAACCCACTTTCTGACCCGTTCATGACTTTCGCCACACAGAAATCTGGCCTCCAAATGACCTGATTGGACCGTGGCAAAACGGCAAACATGCCGAGACAACTAGAACATGTTTTGGTTTGGACATCTAAGGGAACTGGCTGGCTTAGTTGGCTGCCCTGTGTATGTAGACAGCTGGGCTGGACTACAGGTGTACACTCCACTGTGATGTGGCTTTACAGAGCAGCAGACTGTGGTTACATTTAGAGATGGTATGAATAAGTGAGAACGTGAGCTACCAAAACGTGTGGAAAGTGATTTATAGAGGAATCAATTGGTGGAAATTTATCCTGATGATGTACCATGCAGAACTATCCATGTAAAAAAATAACTTTTGGAGAAATTTATGATTGAATCAGCAGGTTTCAAGTAATAATTGAAATTCATCCAACATTATTACATTGTTTAATTGAAGTTTGGACCTTGACCTTGGATGTAGATATCAAATGTTATTTACAGCTTTAGTAGGGGAGTGATTGTGTTGCGCAATATCTACTCTGGCAGTCCTTGAACTACTCTGAATTAATGCCTGAAGACTTGATGAAGTTCAGAACCAAGTGTGTGGGCTGAAAAGCTATTCTATGAATTTTGTCTTTCCCCACCTCATCACTTGCTATCTCTCTGCATGCCTCTTCACTCTATCTCTCTGCTCCACACTCTGTCTAACTTGTTGTGCTCCCTATCTCTCCTCTACCTTTCCTCTCCCTCCCTATCTCTCTGTCCACTCTACCGTTCTCCTATCGTTCCCTGGCTCCCATGTTTGGGGTTAGCAGAATGACTCCTCAACACTGTCATGGACATGCACAGAGATGTGCAGATGTGTGCGGGGTGTATGTTTGTGTACAGGATGAGCAGGCAGCTTACAGCTGGGCCAAAGCAAAGACATACATGCTGCTAAGAGAGGGAGATAGCAAGGAGGAGAGAGAGGCAGAATGAAAAGTACACAAAGGGAAAGGGAGAAAGCAGGACAGGTGAAGGTGATGTAAGAATAAATAGAGGGGAGATGAAGCAAAAGAGGCCTGACATACTGAAAGAGGTGAGAAATAAAATCTGAAAGAATGGGCAGATGCACAGATGTGAGAAGGAGAGAGGGAAGAAAAAAAGACTAACGTTACATTTTGAGGGACGGAGGAGAAAAAATGAGAAACAGTAGTGTAATCACAGAGTGTGGTCTGGCGTGAGAAGTAGACAAAAAGATAAATAATGGGAATGAAATACGAGGGGGGTTTGACTCATGCACATCGTAACACATGTCACAGCCTCCTGACTAATACACACACCGGCACACACATGCACATATATCATCTTGCCTCCTCTCTCTCTTTCCCAACAGTTCTTTCCCATAGCTGGTGTGTTGGCCCCTGAGTCGCTCTAATAGATACAGATATTCTCGGGCAATGCAGCAAAGTTTTGGCCCTCACATTTTGCCTGCGCAGCCGAAAAACCTGAGCGCCTGTGCATTGTGAGGACTCTCAGCTGTTAAAACACCACAGCTGCACTGCCGCCGAGGACACTGTAGGAAAAGTGCCTCGGCACTGGATTCCCCTGCTCCCACAAAAACCACAGACACTCCATATTATGCCAGCCACAGAGAGAATGAGAAGGAGAGAGGAAAGAGGGAGACAGGATCAGCCGTGGGGTGGGGGAGGGATGAGAAAATGAGAGAAAAAGAGAGCCCCGAGTAAAAGTCATGAAGAGTAAAGACAGAAGGAGGTATGGAGAGAGGGAAAGCCCGGTGCGCCTTGGCTTGCTGCCAAAACAAGCAAGGGTCTGACATCATAAACCTGCGTCCCAGCAGATCAACCATATGGAGGCTGCGGTTAGACTAGCAGGCTTCAGTGCCGAGCACTGGGCAGCAGCGTGGAGTGAGAGCGGTCGGCCTGGTGGGACTCAGCACGGAGCGGCGGTTTCAGCTGTGTGTAGCAGTGGTTAGCGTGGTAGGCCAACACTGGAGCAGTGGGCTTCGGCACGGTGCAAGAGTTTCAGATGTTCAGCAGTGGGCCTCTGTGAAGAATAGTGGTTAGGCTCGTGGGCGTGTGAGTGGTATCAGCAGTAATAGGGCCTATGGTGGAACAACGGTTAGGGGAGCGTCTCGACATGGAATTGTGGCTTAAGAAGAAGAGCATAACAGGTTGTTGTGGCAAAAGGCCCTCTGCTTTTCTCACTGTCTGAGAACTTTCAGTATGATTGAGTTGGTAAAACAGCATGGATGAAGTGAAGTGGCTGTGGTAAAACTGATAGGCAAGGAGGAAATGAATGGAGAGATGATTGGCTCTGAAATACCTAAACTAAAACCAGCAGACTAAACAGTGAGACTGCTCCTCCTCAGATACTGCCAGGGGCGCCATCTTTCATCAGTTATTAATTCATACTTTTTATCTGAGCGAGTATCTGTGGAAACACGGGGCATAGGCAAGACAGGAAGACATATGTAGGCAGTTAGGTGGGTAAGTGGAGAGAGTGTGAGGGAGACACAGACGAAGAGAGAGAAAGTCAGGCAGACAGCAGCAGCAGCACACACCCTGTCCAGGTTGTGTGAGGAATGAGAAGTATCTGGAGATGACTGCCATCTGGGAGAAGTACAGCCGACACAAAGAAAGAAAAATAAATACCTTGGCTTTTAACAAGACACACCTTGAATGGGCAAACTAAAGCCCCCCGTGTCTTTATCCTCCTCCCTTGGATTTTGCTCTTGGCACTTTATCATTTTCCTTTCCCACTAGATAAAGCCAGTGTTGTTTGATTCAACTTTTGAAATGTTTTCAATATGTAAAAAAAGCATTTTCTTGGCAATGGGAAAATGGCCTTTTCTAAGCCAGCTTGGCAATCCCTGAAGTAAGTGCAGATGGTGATGGAGATGTTTATGACAGGTTTTATGAGTAACAGGGCCCTGACTCTGACCCAGTGACCCTGAACTGTCAGCCAATCAAAACAAGGCCTTCCATGGCATGTTTTCTATGGGGACTGATGAGGAGTGATGTAATCGTTAGATACTGCAAACCTTCTCTCCATCATCTTCATCTGTTGCTAGTCTTGTCATGAAAAAAAGGTACAACAACTAAAGAAAGAGGTAAGCCGGGCTGATAAATAAGAGTATTATGTGATAAAGTGATAAAAGTGACTTACAAGACGGTCAACGTGGAAAGAAGGGACCACATTGCTTCCCCCCTCCACTATGGAATCTGGCCCAGAGACAGTCTCCTCGCTCGGTCTGAGCCAGTCCGACAGCCCGGAGAGTTCCCCTCTGAGTTTTTAATCCGCTGGATGTTGTGCAGAGTCAAAGAGTCAGCGGACACTCCCGTTGGCATCGGCGGCGGCGTGCCCCGGTTCACCCGGTGTGGGTAAATGTGCGGGCGCGGGAAATGTGGGATGTGAGGCCGGGGTAACTGTGCCACTGTGACCGCCGGGCAACCTCTAACAGCTGTCCAGACCGGCGGAGAGACGGATGGGCGGGGTAGCAAAGGGGGAAGGTGAGGGCTTTAAACGAGTGCGCGTCCCCGACAAGGAGAGGAACAGGTGAATGCGCGCTCACGCGTCACAGATAACCAACTCCCATCGACCTCGCTGACCCTCAGAGTGATGCTCGGCCCTGTGGATGGATGCGGTGCGTGCGTAATCTTCTGCGTAATCCAATGCGTAAACGTTTCAGCTCAACAGCAAGATTCTGGTTTTCAGAATGAACTGTGTAGTGGCTGAGATGATAGAAGAAAGTGGTGGAGTGTTTGTTCCGAAACAGACAGGAGCAGGAGGCAGGTTTACTCCCAGCTGACCAGGGTCAGGAACTGTTGAAGGTGGGCTACCTGGGCTGGCTGATGGAGCAAACGGCGAGCTGGAGACGGGGGCTCTGCGGGCGCAGGGTAATTCACGGCGGCCTCGGTCATGACTGCGCCCCCACGCTGGCTCAACGGGTCTATGGCTCAGGTGACACTGACCAACAGTGTCCGACAGAGAGGGTGATAAGGTCCCGGAGCGGTCCAGCTCAGAGTGGTATATGGAGAGTGCTGAATGAGAATGGGAGGAGATAATAAAGGGAAAAGAAAGACGAGGGTGGGAGGGGTGGCTGGAGAGGATGGGAACAGCTGTGACTGGGTGGCGGACTCAGCCACCCGCGACACCGCGAGGAAATAACAGCCGCACTTTGCACCTGATTTTCCGGACTTCCCCGCTCGCCTCAGCCGCTGGTTGTCGCCTGGCTGCAGCAGTCCTCCCAGCGCCCTCTCGACACAATACCAACCAAAACACAGCACGATGACATCACCTCCAAAATGTTTGAAGGGGGAAATGCAATCCGATCTTTTTATTTATTTTTTTAAACGTAGAAAGTTTAAGCAGTTTCTCTGAAGAGGGAAAACACGAAAGTCTCTTCGTTCCGAGAAAAATGAACTCCGCTGTGCAGGAGGAGAGAAGTCGATCTCGCCAGTTTCTGAAGAAATAAAAGTTAAAATGGGCGCACTGGAGACGTGTTTACTTAAAATCCCACTGACAGATCGACTCCCATTCCAGAACCTGCACCGTCTCTCTTCCCCTTATATTTGCCTCTCTGTTTCATTCAGACACCAGGGGAGAAAACACAGGAGAGAACGCAAAAAGAACCCAGACGTGCGTTTTTATCCACTTCGCAGGTATTATGCAGATCCTTCTCCCTTTTAAAAAAAATTCCAAGGTTTCCTTCCATAAAAACCTCTTCTTGTGGGGGGCTGCACAAGAGAGGCGCGTCGGCAGGCACAGACCTCACTCCAAGAAAAACCAGAACAAGATTTTAACAGACGCGGATCAATCCTCCCTCCCTCTTCTCTTCTCCTCTCCTCACTCCCTCCCACCTCTCGCTCTCTTTCCCCTCTCTCTGCCTCGCACACACGCACATGCACACTTATTGGATCAAAATGGGATTAGTCAGTCGCTACGCGATGCCAAATCAACGTACACTGCAAAAATATCCTTTTTAACAAATGCTCGGCTCTGTGTGAATAACATCTGCTAATGAGGTGAGATAATTTCCCTTGTTTACAATGCAAACCAATTTGCTTCTGTAATCTTTCCGAATCAGGCACTTTTCTTTTGGATTATCTGTCTTACTTTACCTTTTTTAAAAACTGTTTGTTTGTTGGAACTCCTGTAACAAGTAAAAAAAAAAGCCTACATTGGGGAAAAAAACAATGATGTCACTGTATCGGGAGAAATTCATTCTTTTTTCTCCAGAAAATACTTTTTTTAAAAAGTACATTATAGAAAAAACGAGTTCTGCTCTGACAGAAAGAGAAAGTGACAAAAACTTTCTGTGTTTCTCTTTGTGAGATTTTTGGAAAACAAAGACACCTGCCTCGGTCAA
>JAPZDX010000025.1:12103590-12123958 GCA_029783625.1 Naso annulatus
CACACACACACACACACACACACACGAGGGCTGCGAAAGGTTCTACATTGGCACGGATCTGCTTGCATTTCGCTCCGCCACAGAGTTTACGAATTGCATGAAATATGCATATTACAAATAAACTATGCGAAAACTGGTCTTTGACTGTGTTACACACATACATCCACACACACTCATTCTCACACACTTGCCAAAGTCCTTTCTGTGCTCCAGCTGGGGACCCAGCTGCAGTGATGTCATTGCTCGCTGCCACTTTGCTGATTGTGACTCTTATTGAAAGCAGAGCACTTTGATTCTGCTTCAAGAGCGGTTACTGTGCACGGGTGAGCACAGGCATACACACAACACGCAAACACTAAAATAGATTGCATGCATTATGCACATATTTACACAAATGGTTCATACCATCAGCATATTTTTTGAGGGTACACACACACACACACACACACACACAGTGCTTTAAGGTTAGATCATAGAGGCCACATCACCGTAACAGCACTTTTCCAAAGTAGACAAACAGCTTGGATACTCGGGAGATGAGATGGAAAGCAGGATGAGAAGGGAGGAAAGCAGAAAGGTTGTGCCCCTGACGACTTGATCCAAAGAGAGAGAGAGAGTGAGAAAGAGAGAGAGCAAGAGATGGGAACGCAACATTGACAGTTTGCTTTGAGAGCAGAGATAAGAGAGGTGAAGTTACGCAATGAGGGAATGTCTCCTTTGCTTCTCCAAGCTATCCCCAAATACATCTATCTCCCTCACACGTGTAAGGCTATGCACACAAACACCTACCACACAGGATGCTGGCAAACACACACATCAAGTAATCTTTGCCAGAACTTTTTTCCAACTATCAAGATCTGATATAAAACATCATTCTCCTCTTAACCTCCCCAACAGACACACACGCACACACACTGACAAAATCAGTTACAAGGCTCTGTGAAAGTCTTGCCAGTGTAAAAAGATGCAAACATATGAGAACAGTTCTGAACAGTTTCCCTATATTATGGTCCATCTGGAATAGTCTCAGCACCCCCCTTTTTTCTTCAGCGCTGGCCTTCGCTCCCTGTCCTCACTGCCAGTGGCACAATCTCAAGTTCTCAACCCTCCATCACCTCAGCTACCCCCCAACCGAAACCTTTCTATCCATTCATGTCCCCAGACTTTGTTCGTTTGCTTCTTTCTAAACCTTTTTGCCCTGTCCCCTTCACCGTTCCCCCTTTCTCTCCCAGCTCCCCCCCCTCCCCTCCTCTCTCCTCTGCCTTGTATACACTCGTCTGTTGGCATGTCCTCTGTCTTTCCAGCCTTTGAAGGCTTTTCAGGCTGCTAATAAAAGACAGGTCCCCACCACAACAAAAGGGCTCAGCGCTGTCTTTGAATAAACAGTTTATTTCACTTTTTTTCTCCCCATCAGACCCCCACTTCCCCCCCACCCACCACCCACCCCTGTGTGTGTTTTTTTCACTCTTGGCTAAGGGGGAAATATGTGCACTTGCTATGTTTTTTTCAATGTGATAACAATGCTCTGGAACAGATTAACAGAAGACGAGGGAGGGAGAGAGAGGGATGAAAAAGAGCGGAAGAGGGAACAGAAACAGAGAGGTAACTGTGGCAAACCTTGGCCTTCAGAGTAGACAGGCAGTCTGTGTGTGTGATTGTGTTTTTGCATGCATTAGAGTGGGTGTGTTAAGAATAGGATATAAGTCTGTCCGTCATTCCAGTTGCCTGTATCTCTGTGCTGACTCAGAGCACATTGCACAGTGGTCTTGGGACTCTTGTTGTCCTCCAATCTTAGCATCTTATCTTCTAAGCAGTGCAGCACACACTCCTACAAGCACCTGTAGTCTGCACTCGAAGGTAAACTCCCCCAACCACATTAGGCCTGTGTACACTGGCAACACCTGGCTTTTCCCGCTTTTCTCAAGGGGATTCAAATAAACATGAAGTTGAAGAGAGACCTGTTTTGTTGGGTAAACTGGAACAACCTGGCTTTGAATCTGAGCGTAATCCACCACATCCAGGGGAATCACGTCAAAGTTAAGTTGACAATTTGTCCTGTTTACAAGTGTAGAAATATTTCTCTGGCTAGAAAAGACTTGTAAGGCATATTTGAAAAGGCATATTTTTCCCCCTGAATGTAAATAAGTTCTCAGTTTGTTGGATCTGGACCCAGTGCGACCCCGCGAGCTGGAAAGATACTCTGCTACTGAAAGGCCCTAACGGCTGAGCCAGGAGCAGGCTGGGCACGGCAGAGAACGCTCCCTCCAGCAGACCTGGAAAAACATAAAATATTTGATCAAAATATTTGAGATGTATGAGGTGAACCTTAATTGGTCTCATCAGACACTTACACAACCTCAATGTGGATGAAAATCATTTGGAAGATACATATTATAAGCACTTGTTATGTGGCTTTTCAAGTGCTACAAGTGCATTCAGCTACTTTCTTCCCGGGGTTTGTTTCTCTTCGCGTTTCAGCCCAACCCACACAAGCCGCAGCCAGACTGTAACACAACCAAATGCTGCACCGAACCAAACCACAGCTCGGTGCTCCACATCCAACAGCGAACTATCTCCCTCTCTCACAACCTGTGGCTCATCTGGCTCATTCCTCTCCTATCCTTCCACCGCTCCTCCCTCTGTCCTCTTCTGTTGTTCGCCTACCTTTTGCCTTCCTACTCCCTCCTCTGTTTTGCTCTTTGACTCCTTCTTTTTTCTTTTTCTGGTACTGGCAGGCTGTGTTGCCGCAGCCCCAGAGCTCAAAGTAAATAAATGGTCATTTTTCGGCCTCTTTCTCTTGGAAAAAGAATAACAGCAAGAGGAGCATGTGTGTAAAGGTTTGTGTTAACTGTGTAAGTATGTGTGCGTATTCATGCGCCAGTGTGTACATATCTGTGTATGTACACTGTGTGTGTATATGTATGCATGTGTGTATGAGGCAGCAAACCACAGGCCTATTGGAGCTATTAGAGAGCTGGCTGAGCAGCACAGCATAGCAGCACCAGATGGGCAACTAGAAGTAGACACATTGCATGTAGACACACACTACACACATACAAAGCACAGCACACATACACATACACATACACACACACACACACACACACACACACACAAACACACACACACACACACACTCAAAACACATTTGTACACAGACACGTGGTGCACATTAATATTGACAGATTGACAGAGCGAATACTATAACGAACAAAAAACAAGTGCATAAACAGACTCTTAAATGTATGTAAACAAACTGATTACATACACATACACTTGCACACAGCTGGCATGCACAGCTGCCACACACTGGAGCCCCACGATGCTCTCGATGAATAATGGACCGAGTGAGAGTGAGGACGGGTGACACCAGAGAGCATCCCTTCATCTCTGTCACTCAGCTAATCCCTCTCTCCTCTTGTCCATTACATCACCCCACCTCCTGCCAGACACCCCCTCCAAACCCTCATCCCACTCCGTGCGTCAGTCGCCTACTCTTTCCCTTCTCCGTTTGCCTACTTTCCTCAATGAGATCCATCTCTTTCTCGCTCCTTCCCCCCACTCTCACTTTAATGTTTGGTTCTAATTTAAAAACTTTTTTTTTTTTTTAAATTTGGTTTATGTTTTCAATTTCTGCTATGACTTACAGAACTGTAGACCGTCTGTGCTGTGTCAAGTTCAGTGGTGGAAAAAGTACTTGCATCCCTAAGTAGCATTAATATGAAAAGATGCCCCAACACAAGTCCTGCAAAGTTTTGAAGGACGGAAGTAATATTTTTAAAAAATAAAAGCCCTGGGAATGAAAAAATGTCTCTTTCAAGTTTAATATCATTAAAAATATTTTAAATTCAATTAATATTTCTAATCCTCAGTGTGCAGGAAGTAATTTGATAGTGTGTTTTGAAGTTATGGTTGAGTTAATTTGAAGTTCTTTGCAAACTTTAGTTAATTCTAAATCAATAAATCACATTTTAGAAACTGGAGGTATGCTTTAAATATTAAAATGTAATATGAAATTTTTTTTAAAAAAGCAGCCTAAGCATGAACTTCAGTAAGATACTTGAATAAATTAGTTATTTTGCACCCGTTGCCACATGCATCCTCATTCATTAACCTGCGGACAGATAATGAATCCATGGACACCTACTGAATGCATGCATGGTGACAAGTGAATGAAGCCTCTAAAATGTAACTTTTCCTCCTTCCTAAAATGTCTTTAAATTTATCTGCCTTCTTCTAATTTCTATCGTTTGCGTCTACTACAGCTGTATGTTTTATTACAACTCGTTTTGTTAAATTTCCAGCCTCCAGCATTGCTGTAGAAACCACACTTCTTCGGTTATTTATTCTCTCCACATCTGTGCTTTTACACATTTCTTAGTATTGAGGATAATCTGTCCAAAAAGCGATCTTTATCCAGTCCCACTGTTTTCAACTCACAAAACATTACGACTTACACTTATCTGCTCCCAAGAAGTGAAAGCAGCTTGTATAGAATTCAAATTTTCCCTGAAATGTTCCCTTCGCATCTCCCTCTTGGCCAGCAGGAATTTACTACAAGCTCCAGTGTTACCCCTAACGTTCTTCCATTTGTCATCCATCAGCCTGAGCAAAAGTTATTGGAACGTTGCAGTCGTGCTTCCCGTGGCGTGGATGCGGCCGGCGGGCACGTTCTTGGGGTTGCAGTAAAACAAGCGTCTAATGACACCCCCTGTAACCACAGCAAAGGGGGGGCACGCGTCACTAGTGCTAACCCAGGAAATGCTTTGGTTGGCCACAGGGTAATTGGGACTGTCCCATGTAATTTGGGCGGAGAGGCAGGCAAGTTTGGCCGGCACTCCTGCACTTGTCTCTCTCTGGCTGTTGGTCAACCACACAGCACCACAGAAATGGCAAATGGATGGAGGGAGGAAAGAGAAGTTGATAGGATACTAAAGAGAGATAAGGCTGGAGTTGAGGGAATGGAAAAGAGTGAAGACAGAATACTGAGAGGCTGTATGGAAAGAAACCGGTAAATAGAAAGCAGAGGGAAACTGTAGAGATTGACAGATCGGATTAGCAGTGTGTGTGTCTGTGTGCATGTGTATACGTAAAGGAGTGTCACAGCGAGAGCAGAGAAAGTGAAGCATGGCGTGCGTATGTTGGGCATTATTTTTCCCCACACAGGTTCTCCTACGCTGAGGCAGATGGAAAATAGGAAAGGGGAGCAGGGGGAAATTCAGCTTAGTCAGGTCTTCTGCTCCAGCAGTGTACTCATCGCAGTGTGTGTGCGTGTGTGTACGTTTGTGTTTTCTCTGACTGTCAGGTCCTCTTCACAAGCAGTGCTCACTTTAAGTGGGACAGACAGCTCGAAGACTAAAGAGTTCTGTGTGTGCTGGCCTCAAACCACAGGTGTGTGTTTGTGTGCACACACTTGTACCTCCTGTGCATGTGTATGGGTTTCTCTTTTGATGTGAGTAGGTTCAAACATGGTGGCCATGCATATGTGAGCGCATATAGGGGACTGTACAGCATGCATGTGACTGGTTATCAGGTGTCTCAGTGTTTGTGTTTAACTGTCTGCATGTGTCTTAAAATGTGTGTTATGTGAGTTAAACCTCCCTAAACACATAACTGTGCACCAAAGTGTGTGTAATGTCTCTCTGTGTTTATAGTGCTGCTGTGTCATACCTGTCTGTCTCTGCAGATTTTTTCGTATTAGTGGAATTAGACGGCTTGTTCCGCATGTTGTCTGCATGTGTGTGTTCTGTCTGCCTATCTGTCTGTGTTTTCTTGGCCCGCTTGTGTGTGTTTGCATGCACGAGCACAAATATGTCTGCTGTCTTCTTCGGTTTAGCTTTGTGTGAGCGTGCACATATAAACGTGCAAGAATGTGAGTGTGTGTGTGTGTGTGTGTCGCAAGCTACGGGGTCACCGGCAGGTCCTCATCTCCGCAGACCAGACCAGACGATGAGGAGGGGAGCAGCTCGGTGCAGAGTGCGCTGGTGTGCTGTGTAGCAGTCTCCAATCTGGGACATGGCCTAGGGCTGTGACTAAATGAAAAATGAAACAGCGCAGCAGCGGGGCCTTAAATGTTTGTAAATCAGAGACTGACTAAACCGTGCTAAACACAAAAACACACACAGAGCAGACCCCAAACACATCTCCCACAGAACAGCACCCCCTGACCTGCTTTCCTGGCCCAGTTCTGGCCCGAGTCCAAACCTAGTCAGGTACACACCGAGGGCGATTTCTCCACCAGTGGCCTGCTTTGGGTTTATTTTCCTATTAAACACTGCTTTGTTTTCATGATTAATCAGAGCGAAGGGTTCTCAAGCAGGATTCATAACTGCAATTGAATGCATTTTTAACTTCAATAAACAAAATATTTAGCAAGTGTTGTTGTTCTTTGCCCCAGATTCTTGCGTAACAGTAATATGTTTAACAAAGCACAGATGCTGTATCAGCCTGGAGACATAGGTCTGCATTACAGAGGAAGAAAGACACAGAGAGACTTTTTAAGAATGTCCCCACCTTTGGTTCAACCTTAACACACGTCCTCATTCAGCCAACGCCGAGGCTGGCCGAGCCCAAAGCCCACTCTGACCTTTCTCCGGACAATGCTGACCTATTAAAGTCAGTATCATGTTTTCTTCATGACATTTAGGATCGGCTCTCCACACGTGGCTCATTGAGGGGGGTTTGGGATAATAAGGGAATAAGCTTAAGTGAAAACACAGGGGAGGCAGGGTGGAGGAGGTGTAAAATGTGATGGAACAGGAGATGAGAGACAGAATGGGAGAGATATACAGAGTGAGACAAAAATGGGGTGAGGTGAGGGGGAGAGGGCCCTGCCATAAACAGAGGGACGTACACTTTGCGCTAGGGACCAATAGAACTTAAAGCCTTTTTCTGCAGCAGTTGGGGCTTATGAGTTGTTTCAATTCAGCAAGGACTCGCCAAGTCAAAACAGTTCCAGTATCCCCACACCAGTACAGCAGACAACGCCAAACCTCTGCACAGCTGGGAAAGTCCAATCTGACTCATTTGTGGATTCCATTCAAAGTCTATGCATCTACAGATGGAGAAATACTGCAGCAGTGTAAATAAGACTGGAATAGTGAAATACAACACCACGCAGCCCGTCCTCTGCTCTTATCCGTTCCAACGGTTAGCCCAATGAACAGTAGCGACCAACCAAATGTCAATCATGTGTGACCACCATCACATGACAGACATTTGAATTTCTTTACAAGGATAACACAGTCTAACAAGAAACTGCTTAAAGAATAGCAGTGAATTATGAGTGGGCAGAGAGATGGCGGTGATTAACTCAATTATGGAGACTATAAGTGGCATTAGCTCTAGCAATGTCAACACTCATAATGGCATTCTACTATAATTTATGTCAATGAAAAGGCATTACCATCTTTCATTGCCTTTGGAAAAAGAAAAACCCAGTTTTAAGTGATAGTTATGAGAGAAAAAAAGAAAGAAAGAAACAGTAATGTCTAAAACACTTTATGTGATTTGCACACTTTCATTGTGTTCCCATCCATCCATCCATCCATCCCTCCATCCATCCATCCGTCTGTCCGTCCATCCATGTAATCTGTGCTCTTCCTTCTTCACTCCTCTCTTTGCACTCTCATCCCTCCCTCCTGCTCCCTCATTTTCTATCCTCTTCCTCTTTCATCTCTGGCCAGACATGCCCAACTGTAGCCAATTAGCATTTTTCTCCCTCTCCTTTTCTCCTTAACCCCCCCTCCCCTTTTCCCTTCATTTTTTTTGCCCTCTCTTCTCTCCTCTCTCTGTTTGTTGTGTAAATTAGATTTGGGGGCTCTAGACAGATTTTTGTACTGTTTAAGCTCTCTCTTTTTTCCTCTCTCTTAACATGAACAAACCTGCTGGCAATTAAACATTTATGGAACTGGCATGCCCCCATTTATCCCATCCCACTCAGCTTCTCTCTCTCTCCCACAAGCTCTCCCTATCCATTCACCTCTAACCTGCTTTTATCCCGCCCAGTCACTCCCCACCTTCTCCCCTCATTTTCGCTCTGACGCTCACATTGTCTCCTGCCTCCTCACCTTTCCACACCTGCTACACAGGTCATCCAGTCCCTGCACTCGTCCATCCTCATACTTTAATCATCCACATCTTTCTCTCTCTCACTCTCACTCTCTGGGTGGAATAGGGGAATGATTAGTTAGAACACATTCAGATTTTCCTTCCATGTGTTGTGCCAGTGAAACGCCCGTGTGCCCGCAGCATTTGGGACAGCTGTGCCAGGGAAGAAGTGGTGTTTGAGTGTGTGAGTGCATGTGTGTGTGTGCATGCATGAGAGACAGTGTGTGTGTGTGTGTGTGTGTGTGTTTGTGTGTGCATGCATGCATGAGAAAGTGTGTGTGTGTTAAAGATAAGAAAGACCTGAGTTAAAAAGCAACAGAGCGTGATCCAATAAGCAGCACTTGCATAACATAAATGAGGAACTGTGTAGCTGGATGTGCAATGTGTGTGGTAGCAGTGTTTGTGCGTGTGAGTGTGTGTGAGGCGGATGTGCACATGCTAGCTGCTTACACACCACAGATGTTGTGTATCGATCGTGGTTTATCAAGGTGAATGCAGAAGCATGTGAGTATGTGTAGACTGTGTTTTCGGTCGTGGGAAATCTATTTCTGCTCTCGCAGCCCAGATGTGCTGCATGGTGCTGTGAAACCTGACCCCCCCCACCAACTATAAGCAGCCCCCTCTCCTCCCTTGTCCTCCAAACCCGCCCAGAACTCTGCGTTAAGACACATGTGGAAACAATTCAGTCAATGCCCTGAGCAGGGTAGCCCTCACACACACAAACAGACATATACACACACACTTTGCTCATATACACACACACACACACTCAGTCATTTCACAGTCACCCCTCTCATATACTATGCACAGACATACACACGCCCAGCATAAGCTCACATGTTACTCTCATCTGTCCCCTGTTGAGGTGCTCATTGCATGGCATTTGACAGTGTGTTAACTCTACTGTGATCCTAAACTGCTATCAGGTTGTCTACACTCAATCAGTAAGTAATGTGTATCCCCGGGATAGCTCAGGGTTTATGGAGGAGTTGAGCAGGCGGCTACACTTTGAGAACAATATGTGCAGAGGGGAGAACTTAGATTTTTTGGGATGTTGTAGCATTGTAATGCTAGCCAGTGATGCTATATTAACCACTGATGTTCGTGTTTTCTGCTACATAATAGGGAGGTGTGATAAGAATCAGAGGAATAGATTAATAATTGGATAAATAAATTGGATACCTGCACTGTTATTGTGACAGTCATTACTGAATATACAGCACAAAATCTGAAGAATTTCTTACTTTTAACTCGTGTTTACATAAACATTCATTTTACATTTAATGGGTTCATGGGAAAAATTTATTCCTGTTAACTGCTACAGCTCTCAAGAATTAAACTATTCAGAAAAGGTTGTGAAAACAATCAATTTTATGTCTATGTTATAGGTTTGATTTTTTTCTCCTGATTGGTGTGTTTTTTACAATGCCTGTCTTGAAGATCTTACTTTTTTCTCGAACAAGGACTGCAAATGAAATGTGTCACAACACACCAGTATTGATGATACCAGTAAATATGATATTTAAAAATTAAATATTGATATTGTCTTAATGATGCACGTGTGGTAATACTGTGTAAATACAGGTCCTTGAACTCATTTGTTTCATTTTTTTGTCTTTCTCATAGTAGGTGGCAGTTGTACGCCTTAATGCTGATTGACACCTGCTATAAAATGGAATTCTCTTTTAAGCATAATAGTTTTTTTTTCATAAGCTTTTGTGCAGTCATGGTTACAGACTCTCTCTCTAGCTTGCTAATCTTATTTTGAGTGTCATTAATTTGCTAAAAAGAGAGAGAGAGAAAACACAATAAACAAAATAAAAGATGAATTTGACTGAAATGTTTTATGGATATTGCAATAATATTGCCATTGTAAATTTTTTAGGCCACGATAATCATGTAGTAGTCTACATGATATTGTAACAGCCTTAGGTGTATACAATTCAGTACTGCTTTTAATGAAATCTAAATTTAAATGTTAAATCTAGTTATCTAACTGTAGCCACTAGCAGGCTTATACTTTTCAAACTGCACTCGACCTATCATGTTATTTGTATCCATACTGATGTGCAAAATACCTTAACACACTGACACCTGGAAACAATGTAAAACACCACCACTGAAATTTGGTTTAGAAACAGCAAAAACTTTCAAACAGTTCACTTCTTCAGTATATTCCTCATATAAACCATTTTCTGTGTGTGTTTATCACAGTACTCAAAAGCCTTTGTGAGTCACAACGCATTCTGGAACTCATCTATGACATTTGGAGAATTCTATTCTATGCAGCCATTCAAGTTACTGGAGTGTGTTCATCTCCTTCATTCTTGCTTTGATAATATCATTTTAAATTTAAGCTGAACAAAACTGATTTCACTCGTTATCGCCCATTTTCAGCAATCAAACTGCAACTCTGAGAATTATCTGACAGTTTAGAATTAAAAAATTATCTGACCAGCTGACAGTTTAGGTAAAAGTTGAAAAAGTACAATACTACAAAAAAAAAAAAGAAAAGCATTTTCCTTCAAACAAGGTAACATTGTCTTTACAGTGCTTCTATGGTTCAAAGTAACATTAGTACTTATAATTTCTATAACCATTTTACTTGAATTATTGATTTATGTGTCCAATAATTGCCACGTAACTGCCTGTTGATGTTCTCTGCAAACACAACATAACAGTTATGTTTAGTTTAATGATTATGTGTCAAACAAACTGGTATGTGCAATCCAATTTCACTTGTATTAAAAGTAAAAAATGAATGTTTTATTTGAGTATTCATTGCTAAAAGGACGAATAGATTCTGAACTTACTTTACAGAGTTTGGAACCATGCGCATTCATATGTTTCTGGTTTTGGGTTTACCATCACTGCCATTTTTTAATGATAATTTTGGCCAGTGGTGTGGAGCGAGGTAAAGCTGAAGTAAATGGAGCGAATGGCAACCACCACAGCTGCGATGATCAGAGATAATCACACAAATCAATCATGCAGACACACTCTCCAAATATACGTCCCTTGAAGACTTAATGTCCCTTTAACAGAGCAATAATGATCACAATAGGTCTTTTCACATAAAGAACATGTCCCAGTTGGAAAAGCAAAGGTGTAAATATTAATATTAATGATGACTGAAATCCATTTAGCTGCTTCAGTTTCAGAGTCTTGGTACTGTGTGCACTGGTCATGACTTACTGGCACACGTTCACCATTAAATGTTATTACTAACATCTGTGCTTCTCCTGCTATGACAAGTCAAAGTGCTGTGAAAATTCTTATGTTGACCAAGAAAAAGTGTAAACACAATTGCTTCCACAACCCAGAAAAAAAGGTTTTGATACTTACAGTTATTAGACAAATTACATATTGTGGTTGAAAGAAACTTGTTACATCAATTTTTTTTTCAAAAATATGATGTTTTTGTTTGTTATCATATGTCCCTTGCAGTGGACATCAGGTCTTGTTTGAGCACAGAATGTAATGATAGAACTCGATTATGTATTATTCATTTTCATGTTGATTTCTGTTAAAAAAAAATTTCATTTATTGAACACTGAAAAATAGTTTCAACAGTCACAAATTTTTTTAACACATAAAATGGCACATTTAACACATTTGACAAGTGTTTTTGCCTTTGCAGTTTTCTCTCCTGCAATGCGATGTATGGAGTGCCTTCATCATCTTTGGCAAATGGAGCACGCTGTATTTCTTGATATTGTCATTGGCCTGAGGTTCAAACACTCTCCCTCTCTTTGTTTCGAATGCACTCTTCACCATCAGTGCTCAACTCATCAACATCTCTGGCC
Source organism: Naso annulatus (assembly GCA_029783625.1). NCBI lineage: Eukaryota > Metazoa > Chordata > Actinopteri > Acanthuriformes > Acanthuridae > Naso > Naso annulatus. The sequence goes on from JAPZDX010000025.1 coordinate 12,115,506, forward strand.
ACCTTGTCAACATGATGACCATGCCTGAGCATTCATTTCTTCAACCAGCAGCTTGAAGTCACAATAACGTATTCCTGTTTCTGTGGTCTGCCATGTAACGCAGGAACATATGGATGGTCTACTTATTGTTCAGCCCCCAGCACAGTAACATGGTGCTTCTTTTCACTGACTAATTAATACAGCTGTAAAGGTGTGTCCCTCTTGAAGAGACTTTGCCAAATGAGCAACTGCATACCCTCCAATTCCAAGCTGCTGGTCAATGAATGTATTGTGGTCTTTGTAAACATCAAATTCTAGCTGCAGACCATTGTGACTGACATGCACAAATGCTTTTAGTCCTGTGTGATTTAGTTTCTCTTGCACAAACTGTCATTTAGGACACTGGCCTCTTAGCTGAATCATCTGCTCATCTACACAGGCCTTCCTTGGACCACCTTTTTTGTCTTCATCAGAGACCATCAAGGTTGTTTGCTACTTTGATGGACTGCCTAATCTTGAAGAATTGTCTTCACTCATTAGGCATTTTTGGACGGAACAGTTACAGGAACATTTTTTGAGAGGAACTGTCCACTGACAAGTTCCTGGGGAACTTAACACATTTAAGGGCTTTTCATCTGTTGGCATTCGCACCGCAAATAGGAACCCCCTACATGAACTACGTAAACCGGCCGGTGTTCTGTCGATCTATGCTGCCTTGTCGAAATATGCTGCCCTAATGCAAATCGACAGCAGGGACTGTCGATAAACACTACCTTGTCAAAGAAAGTACCCTGTCTGTTGATTTTTGCTGCTGTGAAGGTTAGAAGCAGCAAACATGTTTCATTTCCTTTTTCAGTTGTGTGTATCCCATAAAAGTCACAGTATTTACATATTTATGTTTGTTATATTCTAACCCTAACCCTAATCGAAATTTTTTTTAAATTTTCAGATATGTGGTCACTGTCAGGTTCAATGTCGTCTGCAAGACATCTGCAAGGTAGCATACACTGATGAGTAAAAACATATGGAAAGTGTTGTGGGTCTGGGCATGCGTGCGCAAGCACAGAACTGCTAGGTAGCACAGCTCGATAAGTAGTATAGATCGTTAGAACGCCAGCAGTTGGTACACTGTCATCACTTCTACATGACTTTACTAACCTGACTTTACGACAACAAATGAAAGCTAACATTACTGCATTGACACTCCAGTATGTGGTGATAACATACCATGAATCTCATACTGAACACCATTAAAGCTCAGAGAAGATACAATGACAAAAAAACGGCATTCTCGTTGTCGACTCTGGTTCATAGTTTGTGTCATCTTGTTAATACAGCTGTTGTGTTTTAAAATGGCAGTTAGCCGACACTGTCTCCTGAGTTTGACCAATCAACATACATTTACTTCACTTTAGTTCCTCATGTGCAGTGAAAGTACCTACTCTGGAGTTGGTGCTAAAAAAGTTCCTCAGAACGTAGTTCTAAGAACTATAATAGTTCACAGTTCCTGTGGTGCGTATGCAATAAAATGGGAGGTTCTTAGAACTAAGTTCCTAGAACTATGAAATGGTTTCTGCGGTCCGAAAACACCTATGGAACCCTTCACTGGAACCCTTGTCCTTGCCACCGAGGACATCCAGATCACAGTGTGTCCAAGACATGCTATGTAGATACATAGATATGCCAAGCAAGGTTTTCAGCTTCTCCTGGAGAGGATTCAGGGCTGTGTCCAGAGATGAGTATCTGACACCGCTTTGTGTGCCCTGGCATTTTTTTTAAAAACTCAGTTACTTTTGTACTTTGAAGTAATCAGAGGTCCTTTGGCCTTGGTAGTTGCGGCTAGTATTGTCTTGCAAAGTATTCTCCTCCAAACAAGTCACTTTTTCTGTGTTTAGGCTCCTCAAAAACAGAAACATCCGGCTCTGAAATCTTACTTCATTGAGGTGAAGACTCTCATACTGAAGAACATTTTGATTTGATCTACAAAAATGAATCATTAACCTCCATTTTACCATAAAATGTAGAAGCAGTGATGCCAGATATTATGACACATACCAACACAACTGTTGCATCACCAGATATATTTGATGTAGATGTCTGGACTCAGGTCCTCCACAGAGAACAATTAAATGCTGGTCTTTGAATACCATTTAAATGGCTTTGCTTTGCAATGAATGAGTTGGGGCCCAATTTATCTCTTATCAGCTAATACATTAGCAAGCCCTGCAACATTAAATAAACATGAATCCAGTAACAGTATTTATTGTCGTAACTAATGGTGATTGACTTCGGTAAGATAAGGGCTTTCTTGGTGCCAGCATTATAATAGCGTTTACAGTGATTACACTGTAAAGCATTTCTGCCAAAGATCCAGCTGCGGTGGTTGCTGCTTCAAATGAAAATAAATAATATGTAGGCTACATCTAAACACACAATTCAACCACTGAAAAAAGTATCCATGCAGTTGAGAAGTAACAAACATTACGGTGCATTGCTTTTCTCACCTGCAGTGCATGGTCATACACAGTTCTACATGTGATTATCAAAGTGTGAGAAAGTGAGTGTGTCAGGTCAGGAGAGAGCAAAGGCAGGGTTGTTTTTGATATAGCCAAAGTGGAGGAACAAGCCCATTTCTGTAATTTAATATTTCACTGCCTTCACATCTGGAGCAGCATGTAAAAATGGAAAATAGAGGGGTGGGATATAAGACTGACATGGAGAGAGGGAGGAAGAAAGAGAAGAGAAAAAATACACCCTCCTCTCGTCTCCACAGCACATACATTCACAGTCCTTACTCACTCACTGCTCACACTATGACCACATGCTTGTCTGTGGCTGTGCACACACACTTTTTACAGTAACACAGGATGCATACTTGCTGCATGCACATATACTTCATGTCTTTCCTTTAGTTTCTCCCTCTCAATCAGTCCCCCCTCTTTTTTTTAGACAAACACACACATCCATGCACACACACACACACCACTCTGGAGTGACTGGTGTTGTAAGTTGGCGTGAGTGTGTAGGTGATCTGGGTGTGATTACTGCTTGGCTCTCCGACAGCTCTGATGATGACATTCAGTGCTTTGAGCTCCTCTGGCCTGGGCCCGCTCCAAACACAACCAGGCAGTACACTCTCTACCTCGCAACCATGCATACATGTGGCCTAGATACTACTGCAACACACACTCGCCGCATTGTACCAAGTGTTCAGCTGCACATTCAGGCTCTGGTGCAGGAGTGTGAAGTTCAGAGCTGACCAAAAAAAATATTAGCGCCGTACTTTGTGCTCCTTGAGGTCAAATGATGTGCATCTTGTTAAGCTGAAAGGTGAGATATGGCTTCAGAGGTCACATCACCATCTGTCTCACACCCTGACTGTGTGATCGTAATTGTTTACAAGAAGTGCAACCTGCTCTTGAGTCTGCTGCTCCTCCTCAGTTCTCTTCTATCTTTCTGTGTTGTCGTCGCCTCTGTCTGTATTCCATTTGCTCCAAGTGTCTGTTTGCCTCATTTATATGCCAAGCTTAGGCAGCAGCTGTGTGTTGGATCGTTGCTATCAAGGCAGAGTCAACATATGTACACACACAAACATACGCACACACACCAGTTCTCTAAGTTGTGGGGCTTCATGCCCAGATTGTGTTAATCCTCTCTGTCCCCCACATATTTCTCTACACCCATCAACGTCAACGCTGCTTTGATGAAGACACAGACACACGCACACACTTACTACTCTCCATCATTATCATTGTTTCAGCTGGAGAAGAGTCAACGCTTTTGTTTGTAATTACAGGGGTTTGAAGTGAACGGGAAGACTTTTCAAGAAGAGAGAAGGGGATGGATGGAACAGGGAAAAAAGAAAGAGTAGGTCAGAAAAAAAAAGCACCAGCATGTCTGTGACATATTAGTCACATTTTACCGTAATTGTTGTTCGACCCCATCCCACACTTGTAAAAAGAAGAAAAAAAGAAATACTTTGGGAATGTGCTTTGCAGTGGACGGCTTCCAAGGTTTTGTCTGGTGTGTTCTGTACAAAGGGCAAAAGGAGCTTTGTGGCTGGCTGGTATGGCTTTAAAAACATTACAGCTAGTTGTAGGGGCCTGTTCCGCTTCCTAAGCCTGGGGCTTCAGTTAGGATTGACCCCATCAAAGCAGAATAGATTGTGCCATTTGTAGAGGTACTAAAGAGTCTTCAGCTGTAGTCTTTCAGTTTCCCTGAAATCAAAACGAATCCCTTGCTCAGTGCAAACCCCAAGATAAAGGAAACATGAACTCCACTTGGTTGCCTTCCATCTGGACACGTGATGATAAGACAACCTGAGGATCTGTAAGACAGGAAAACCAATGGATTGATGTACTGATTGGTTTACTTTTGAACAAACCTATCGATTAGACATCGAAAAGAGTGAGAACGTCTTCCAGAAGCATAAGCTGGTTTGACTGAGGGACAGATTTGTTAAAAAACAGCCCTGCTGAATGATGACAGGCACGTGGCACACAGCAACATCCACACAGCTTGCAGTGATCCCTTAGGGTTCATAAAACACAAGCATCGTTAAAGCCTGCACTCCCACTGTGACGAGCAAGAGAAGGTTACAGTTCAGGGAAAAGGAACGTCATGAGTAAAATGCGAGGGCGAGGGAGACTTACTGTAGTAAGCAATACTTGTCTCTCACGCCATTAATCCTTCCATTTTGACTTTTTGCGCATTGATAAGCTTTTGTATCTGCTGAGCTCATAAATCACTCTCTGCCCTCTAATGCCTTGTTTCAAACACACACACTCCTATGCCACCTTCATCACACATATTTCATGCAACATCCTGGAAATGAGTGCTGCTTTCACTTGTTTATTTGAACTCAGATTTCTGCAACAGGGAGAAACTGGTTATGTGAAAGCAATGCGACTCACGGCTGAAACATATGCGAAACACACAAACACACTTGCACACAGCCCCACACACACAACTGCTTTCAAACTCGTAGCGCTTGGGGAGGTGTGTGACCCATGTACGTCCTCTCCTGACTCCCAGTGTTGCCCAACAGGGAGTGTTTGTGTGGTATCCAAGGGTAACTGCTACGGAGGGTGGGGGAGGCTGATGTAGAGAGGCAGGGCTGCAGCCACACTTTCTACTCTGGTTTGTTTGCATGTCTGATTGCTGTATGTGTGTGTGTGCCTGCGGAGCATGCAGGTGGGCTCATGCACGATGTCCCCATGGGGGCTATGTGTGTGTATGACTGCGCATGCATGTGCACATCTGCATGCAAGTGTGTGCCTAAGCTGTGCGTGGAAAGTGTTGTTGTCTACAGGCTAACTGTTACTGACAAGCACACACTGACTACTGGAGTCAAAAAGTTAAATGCACTCTATGCTCTTTTCTCTCCCCAGAGGCTCCCTCTTTCTGCCTCTCTAACTTTTTCTCCTCCCATTTTTATTTTCTATATTTTTCTCTCTGTCATACTCTCCTGCTTTTTCTCTCTCTCTGACGATTTCTTTCTTTTGCTCCCTCCTCCCTCCCTCCATCTCTGATGATTTTAGCAGAGGTGTGACTCATTGGGCATCGAGCCACAATGTCAGGTAGTGAGGGGAGGGCAGGAATGAGGTGGAGAGAGAGAGAGAGAGAGAGAGAGAGAGAGAGAGAATCAGAGGGGGAAGGAGAGTTGTTTTAAAAATGAAATGGTGAGGTATAGTTCGAGGAGGGGTAAGATATGCAAAACGGAGAGGAATGTGCAAGAGGGAAAGAGTGAGATTGAAAGTGGGAGACTGGGGAGAGGGAGGGGTGTACAGTCAGCACAAGGAAAACATAAAAAAGGAGGGAAATGAATAATTTCTGCAAACGGTTTCCGTCACGATTGAGTTTTTTCCTCCTTGCATGTTTTCTCGATTGCTGCTCATGTTTTGGCCATGCAGCTCGCTCTGTGAGCTGACCGATGTGTTTATGTGCAAACCTGTTCATGGGCAGGCCTCCATTCATGACTTTTTACGCTTGAAAGTAGCTAATTACCGAGGGGGTCATTAATGTACGCCCGCCTACCAATAAAAAGACCTAGAGGAAACAGAGAAGTGGAGGAAGGAGGGATGGTTGGGAGGAAGGTTTAGAGGGTAAGTGGAAGTAGGGATGGGTGGAGAGGAGGGACAAAAGAGAAGTGGTTAGATTATGAGGATTTGGTAGGGAGAGGGTTACACAGGCACATTCATGTTCATGTGACTTGTCAATCAACTGTCTTTGTGGCCCCTAAGGCAGGGGTTCTCCGCTCTCATCTCAGCTTTGGCTCTTGCCCACACACACACACACGCACGCACAAAAGCATGCGCTCATACACACACAGGCTTGGCTGTTAATATAGGCATTAAGGTATTTTCTTCGTTGTGATGAGACATTGCACTGAATGACTTTGTTTAATATGCCCTGAGGTTCAGGTCACCATGAGGACACAAAGGCACACACACACATAAAACACACACACACACACACACACACACATTTGAGCTTTGACTTCTGTCCTCAGTAGACTCTGCATTTGTGCCAGAGCCGTGTCTCTGTCTCCTCTCTGTCTCCCTCTTCTCTTCCTTCCTCATGTTTTTCTTCCCTCCCTCAAATCTCAGATAATCTTGTTGACAAATCACCAGGAAAATTATTATTACTATTAGAAACATAAATGATCAAATGTGAGTTAATTTGATGATGAGGACGATGATTGTTGTTTTATTTTATACAGGTCAAACATTCCTTTGAAGTTATTTGTTCTGTTTCAGGTGTAGCTCAACCTCAAGTCCCTGGGGCTTCTCTCAACACTGCCCCCTTCAGATGAGTTTCCCTCACTGACTTCAGCGGTCATTAAAAAAAAAAAAAAAGCCTCCGTCCTTCCTTCTCTGCTTTGCACACAAGGATGCATGGGGACACAAACACTTAGTCAGCATTGTGTCATTTATGACGCATTTCAACTTATGGTCAATGTTCACAAACAACCTGTAGCGTACCGCAGAAAAGCTACATTTTACTTCACATGTATTTTGGTAAGTTACTGTTATTACCCCTTGCATGTGTATGCACATTATGAATAATTGGAGACCGGCCTGATTCATCCAGTGTATTTGAGCAGTGGTGACAGAGGCATGGGGAAGATCAAAGTCATTCTGATAGATTGCTATCGCCACTCCCACCTGTTCCCTCTGGAATTCCTTCCCTTCCCAGCATGTGTGCATGCGCGTGCACGTCTGTTATGTCTATACGACTGTTTGTCTTTCTGCATGTGTGCCTGAGTTTGCATCTGTTACCAGGTGGATGTGGATCCGTGTGCGAGTGTGTGTGTAAGTGTGTGTAGTCTGTTTCAACACGTCTGCAACTTGCGGGAATCTTATAATCTGGAGCTGGAATATGTGTTCATGTCTGTGTCTGTCTAGCCCTGCTCCACATCTTCTTGCTTTCTTTCTCTCTCTTTTTCTCTCACAATCGTTTCTCTCAGTCTTTGACAGCTCTAATAAGTTCAGTAGATCAGGTTACACCCCTCAATACATGCCAACTTCTCCCTGTTTTTCTGTTCTTTCTCTAAAACTGTCTTCTTGCTTCTTTCTTTTGCCAGTTTCTTGTAAAGCTATGTCTCACCAGCAGACAGTTTCTCATGAGTATGAGGACACGGACACGGACACGCACACACACACACACACACTAACAGAGAGTGAGACACAGTACATGCACGCACTGTCTCTGCAGGCCTCTCAGGTTGCTGACATTTTCCATTTTTGCGCATATAAAGTAATAATAATAATATTAGTGGGTGTGACAGAGCAAGGGTCCATTCACTGCAACTGCCAGCCTCCTATAAATATCCTCCTTCTTTTGGGGGAATCCGAGAAGCAGCAGAGACCTTCAGTTTACACAGCTGAGGCGCATGTGGACGAAATGCTCTATTCTCTTTCTTTCCCTCTTTTCCCTCCCTTTCCTTTCCCCTATCCCTGCTCTTCATTTTCCTATCACATCACCACTTGGTCTGCTACCGTGTGTCTCTGACATTGTGCTGCTTTCTTTATTTGTCTTCTCTTATCTCCTCTCACCTGCCTTCCTCCCCCATGATTTCTTGCACCTACCTGTCTATCTTGTGTGACCTCCCACCTTTCCTTTAACCTGGAGGCTACAACTCTCTGTCTTGCCATTTATCTCCTCTAATAGGTATTATGGTGACACATTGGACAGAGTTCAGCAGGTTTTCGGAAACTGCAGAAAGTGATGGGGTGAGGCTAATTGCAGGTGGAAGTCACCTCACCCACCCTTTCATCACGTCTTTGTGTTTTGTTGTCTCTCTCCTCACTTCCCTTCACCTCAGGTCGCTGTCTCACCTCCCACATACACACAAAAACACACATTCACATCTGTTGCAGATAGACAGGCAAGATAGATGGATAGATAGATAGATAGATAGATAGATAGATAGATAGATAGATAGATAGATAGATAGATAGATAGATAGATAG
>JAPZDX010000025.1:12294794-12309205 GCA_029783625.1 Naso annulatus
TGTCCCACAAGAGGATTGCACGAACCTGGTCAAGACGCGAGGTTGTAGTACTGGCAAAAGCTTTTATTTGAAATATATATCTTAATTTATTTCGGTATTTATTAAACAAGAGCTGTGTGTGTGTGTGTGTGTGTGTGTGTGTGTGTGTGTGTGTGTGTGTGTAAAATAACGTGGAGAAATGAAAAGTGGAAACGTGTTTAATGAATAACGTCATGAAAAGCAACAGTCAAAGGATCTGTGTAAACAATTCTTCATTGTAGGCCTGTAAGTTAAATTAATGGCGACTTGCAATTAAGTGCATAATATCACTGCAAAGCCTAAGAATTATAACTTTGATATTAGCAAAATGATAAGTGGGTAAAAAACTAGAATAACTGAACCTGTTCATGTACATGTTGACTCAGTGCTAAATCCGAGAGCTTGATGCACATATTCAGACTTTTCCCTTTTAGCTATGTCAGCACGTGCACTGACCTCAAAACGAGGTTTACAAAGGAGCGCGTATTGTAGTCTGACAGCCATCTACAAACCTTTGAATATTTTTTATCTATGCCATTCATTACTACATGAGTTTTTAAGTCGAAACGCGGCTGGAAAGAAACAAAATTGCAAAGGAAAGTTGACTTTTTTGCTACAAAAAAGAGAAACAGTGGGAGACTCCTTGCCTGATTTACTGTAACATGACCCTGAACCTACATGGGGTTTGTACAAGGAAATATCGGTTGAGGTCATCCACTGAAGACAAACTCAAAAATATTATTTTCTTGAGTGTTAAGGTCACTTACAGTTGTACAATAGTAGTCGTGTAGTTGTCTCACAAGGGTGTAACGTTAGCTTGCTCCTTCTCCGTGTAACGTTACAGCCGGTAGCTTGATTTCACAGCAGTCAGAGAGAATACAAATGACGACTTTTTAAACTGTGAAAAGAGGTCCACACATAGTAAAATAAACGAGGGCCACTCGTGGTTCATAGCCCATTTCTCTAACATGTCTGTTTTAAATACTTAATTTTTCCACAACATAGCTAAAAGACACTAAGGGCGCACAACCGAAGTGGCTGTCTTAACAACGGACTAAACGTTAGCTGACGTTACTAGCAAAACGAAAACCGTTACATTACAGGAGTGGGCTTTTCTTTCCCCCTGTCTATGCAGGTGCACTGAATGATCATATTTATGACCCATAAACTCCCCAGCTGTATAAAAACCCAAACTCACCAGAGATAAGTTCGACTTCTTGGCACATATCAGGCGAATAAGGTCCGTGTCACGCGCATGTTAATGTAACGTTAGCAAGATACAACTTGGTCTCAGTGAGTCCAAAAGATTCCAACCATGGCAACAATTTCAAAATCCAAGATGGCGGGTCTTCTTCTCTTGCCAATTATCTGTCGCGAGTGCTGCTCAGTGCTGCCACGGATGGCTGGAAGATGTAGGCCTGTTTTAAGCTATTTTGTTGATGACAGCTAAAGCTAGCTTGAGGGCATCTTGGATTTCACATGAGCTGTATGCATGACTGTCTGCGCAGTCCATATGAGTGAGTCTTTATTTCGTTACTCTACATGCGCCTTACCTCTGTCCATAGACACTTTCTCCTTATTTTATATTAATTAACGCTAGTCCGGTTGATATGACTTGTCATGAACTTTTGACTCACGCAAACTCTGCTTCTTTTACGTGAATGAGGCCATGGCTAAGTTAGAGAAAACAGGATTCAGCAGATAGGCTACACACACCAGCTTTTAGATGGCCCATAATGACCTACTTTCTCTCCGAGTGACCCAGTAAATGTACAAGAGCCTGATGTTGACATGTTTTGTGATTGGGGTCATGTCCCTTTACTGCAGAACACTTAACAGGGAATTAATGACAGCAGTTAGGCTGTATTTTCCTTGGTGGGATGTTGTTTTTATTTGCTCTAATTTAAATGTTTAGTCAACATTTTCAATCAATTGTCTGCTTGGAGTAGTTAGTTTTTATATATATTCTGCATTCAAAGTGTGATCTTTATCAACTGTTCAACACACAGTCCTCTAATATATAGCCTTTTATCTCAAGGTGGATATGTGATGAATAATAATTTCTGGTCCATATTGTGTGTGCATGCAGTTGGCTGATTTAGCTTTTCCTTGTACATAGCTGTTTGTTGTGATTTTGCTGCAAGAGGACAAACCATCTACATAGTTTATTTCTTTAGACATGCTGGATTAGAAGGTCTCAACTCAAATTCAAGTGTAGGAGGAGTTATGAATTGAATTATGAGAGGTTACCAAACTAAGAGCATCTATAGGCCTTTTTCAGAGTAGACACTTTGACTTGTTAGAGTAGGAAAAACACAAGCGTTTAAGTAATAAAAACATTAACAAGAGTTCTGTTCTGTTCAAGTGTTCCTGTAAGATGGGTCAGTGAGCAAACATGCACAAAAATATTATCCTGAAATTGAAGCAGTTAAGTGGAATTCAGTTGTGCCTTTCTTTTCCAACTATGTTCAGGTCAAAATGTCTTCAGTTCAAAAACTCCAGCAAGAATGACTGAGGTGTAGTTTGTTCCACCTCATCAGGTACAGTAGGAAAGTGAGATGTCACAGTGGGAGGTTTAATTTAGCAAAATAAGTGAATCCACCTGTGTGGGTGGACCGGTGATTTGATTCTCCCAGGCCTCTTCAGCCCTGAGAACATTCCCAAATCTGGAGTAATATATTTTTCTTTTCTTTCTTTTTTCTGCTCATATTTACTCTTCTCTGGTTTTTAAATATGTTCCTCTTGAGATTTTTCCATCTGCTTCTCTTGAGTCACACATTATCCTTTGCGTTATTCATCATAAGAGCCTTTATTTCACTACTGTTTGTCTTCATATTTCAGTATTCTACTGAGTAAAATTACTATTTTGGGGGATTTTTTATTCATTTATTTACTTGTATGCAACATATGTTTACAACTCTTTATGCCACGTACCTTTTTTAAAATATTACAGCTACGCGGAACCAGGCTACACTTTAAGACCTTATGGTACTTTGAAAGACAGTTGTATCTTCATAGAGTAATGTGTGATAGTGTATGTCCAAAAATAGATTAACACCCTGAGAATGGGTCACTCTTTGCCAAGCCAACCTTTTACTTTGAATATGAAATAATAGTGAGTGTGGGTAATTATTTGTCTTCGTAAGCTGTTTATTCTGAGCTCTAAAAATACATGTTTAACATGAACAATAAGATATTTTTTATTTAAATGAAACACTCACATTCCAATAGAACTACTCATTTAACTCACAGTCCATTCTTCATTTTTATGTTTCTTATTTCTGCCTGCCCCATGTCCCAATTTCTTTTGCTCTGCAATATCACGACATGCATGATATCACTCATTTCATGCCTTTTCCTTTTTCTCTGCCTCTCCTCCACCATGCTGCCAGAGCTCCCTCCCCTCCCCCTCTCCTTCACTGGCACTCCCTGAGAAGGGAGCAGCTGAGAGAACTAACAGGGAATTAAGGCTCATCTCTGCAGACATGTGCACTTACAGCACTGTAAACACGATCTAATATATTTTCATTAACATCCCTTATGTACGTTCTGTGTAGAGGAAGCCCTGCTGTGTTCATTTGAAGAAGGACACGAGGGCCTTGTGGTTTCTATTTAGATTGAATTTGACAAGTTAAATCTCCCTTTTTATGTACTTTCACCTGCCATTGATGCGATATTATTGTTTCTCTTTACTGATGGAATGTGTGTAGATATTGCTGAGGGATTTTTGATGCTTTAGTCACTCAGACGTTGTGACCTCATTTCAGGGAGTGGTAGGCTAGCACAAACAAGCATGGCCAGATCTGTCATAACTGCGTGCGTACGGTTATTTCGGTGAGAAGGAGGCTGAACTTTCTGCTTTCTCAAACAGACTCTACATATTGCATGTGATGCGCATGAGCTATAGGCTTTAAGTGGGTCAGCGTGTGATTTAAAAATGGCAGCGCGCTACATGCGCACTCTGAATGAGCCTGTGTTTGATTGTTGCCTCGCTTTCAGCCGATATAGTCTCCGCTCCATGAACAAGCTTTCCATACTGTGGTTCCTGACACAATGCCTGGAGCTGCCGCAATTGGTTTATGTGTTCTGTATGCTGCAGCTCTCTGTGAATGTGATAGAGAGCGGGGGAGGGGCAGGTAATTTTCCGCTACTCGCTGCAGCAGCAGCAGCAGTGGCAGCAGGGAGCTTCAGTACCGATCGAGGTGTCAGCTCCGCTCGGCTCAGCTCTCCCTCCTGCTCTGCGGTTGGGCGGGGCCGACAGCACCTACTGTCAATCACAGTCAAACCGGCTGGACGTTGCATTGAGTCAGGGAGGATGAGATGGAGAGGCTTTTATTTATTTATTTATTTATTTTAAACCAGCCATCGTGTTTCTGTGTCGGTGTGTCACATGATGGTTTTATGAAATCTCAAGAGCTTGTGTGTGTTTGCATACAGCAGAAATCGCCTGCTATGGGTTTTTTTTTAATAGAACCAAGATAACAACACTCTAATATAAATACATACCTATACATTGAGTAACTATTTAGAGAGTTACAGCTCTTACAAGGTTTATATAGGTGTATGGGATAAAAGCTTCTAGCTCTGCCTCCTCCAGTGCTGCAAAAGCTTTTAATTATTGATTCTACAGTACATTATGGTTGGGGCAGACAGCTAAGTGGTTCAAAGCTCATGGATTGCAGTCCTACAGTAGAGGAATTAACCTCAGTCACTGGACCAAAAGCATGATGTGAAAATGTCCTCACCTCACCAGTTTTAGACTGTTAAAATGTAAAAGAACAGCAGAGTGGTTTAATGAAGAAATGACAAAATTCTGATTATTTTCATTTAACTCCCTCCTGTCTGTCACATGCACGTCTTATGTAGCACTTCCTGTTTTTCTCCCTCACAAGGGTGTGTCCTTTGTGTGAGTAAGGTTAGCTCTTCTATCTTTGGTTGCCATGGAGACTGTTCTAAGCCGTAATGAAATGATGAACTAGTCTGTTTCCAGGGAGCTGCCAGATACCCGCCCCCACCCAGACATTATTCCCAGCATGTGTTGTACAGACGCAAGCAGGAAGGAAACAGGGTGGACACACTAGGAGGCAGGAGAGATGGAGAAGATAGACAAAGGGAAAGATGCCAGCCGAAGACGTAGAGCATCTCGAGCATAAATGCCAAGTCAGACTGGGGGTAAAGGAAGTGAGCGAGCAAGGGAAAAGAGAGTGAGGTTAGAGAATTGGTTCTAAAAAGGGAGAAGGTTTTAAAGGAAGTCGCAAATACAGCAACACCGTCTCAAGCATGAGATAGTGAGAAAACTGGAGCTACCGAGGATGAGATGGACAAAAAATACACATTAAATACACGCCCCGCAGCTGTGTGAGAAAATCACAGGCTTAAAATTGGTCACAGATAAAACGAAGGACTTAGCATCAGCCCTTCCCTTCTCCCCGACTTCCTCCATCCGTGCTCCCTCTTAGTGGCATCGGGATGTTGTTGCACTCGTTAGATTAGCTTTGTCATGCTCAGAACCCTGGGTTCCATCCTTTCCCATCCGGCAAGGATACAAAGCTAGGGCATCCTAGGAGGGAAGTATCCAAAGCCTGCCTGCATTTCCTGATAGCTTTGTTCAGTGCCACAGCAAGAATCTGTTTGATTTATGCACAGGCTGAACCAGGACATCCAAGGAACTGTTTAACCCTTGCAGGGCCCCAGAGGGAGGGATTTGTGCTGCTTTTATTTCTCTCATGCCCTTTATTTTTGAAAGCAAGGTACACAAGGGATCAGCACAAACAAACATGCCCAGAGAATGCCTCCTCCACCCGCTTACTGTGTCCACCTGAGTAAAAGGATTGTGGTTAGCATGGGACTTTTCTTTCAAAGAATAAAAATGGGAAAGTTCTTCTGCATAGAAAAAGTATGATGCAAAGAAGGTATGAGAAAAGCAGCTTTGTCATAAACCTATTTTTTCAATAATACCATCCACCAGTTTGTTTTGGCTCATACAAATTACCAGTCCATGCTTTGAGTTTTGTAGTTTTTTTTGTTGCATTTTGAATTTCAGAAGAAAGAGTGATGTTGATAAAGTGACTGACAGCATTACTAGAGCAAGTTGCAGTACCGTGTCTGTGACAGAACACTGTTTTTTTTTCCTTTTTCTTGATAAGATTAAACAATAAACAAGGACAAGATGCTTGAGTTCAGCTAGCTTGCACTAAAATCCTCCTTTTAGGTCTGTAAGTGTGATGCAACGAATACATGTCAGACTTATAGTTACTGTTTTGATTAACATTTTCAACTTTACTGATCACAAGTAGTGGTACTGCATATTCTACCTTCATATGCTTTAAACTGCTCTTTCTCGTCTCACCTCTGGAGGGTGCCTTGCTATATATCCTGCTTTATCCATTGCGGTCACTGTGTTGGAAATGAGAGAGAAAATGACTGCCTCTGCAGTCTGACGTCTGTGTCCTCTCTCTCTCTCTCTGTCCCTCTCTCTCTCTCTCTCTCTCTCTCTCTCTCTCTCTCTCAGACACGCACACACACACACATACACACACACTCACAGTCGGGATTATATGGTACTTTGGCTTAATGAGAAAGCCTGTGTGGATGGGCAGTGGGGTGATGATCACGTGTCCAACCCTTGTACTACCAATTTAATCCAACAGAGGGACCAATTTCACTGTCTCTCTCACCTCTGTTCCCTCTCGTTCTTTCTGCCTCTCCTGCACATACAGTAGGTTTAAACTTACAGTGCTATTGGCACTGACTTGTAATCTTCTAATTGTTGTTTGTTACTGAGGCGTAACTAGTGTACAGTGATTGTGAGAACTATGCTGTTTGTTGTCATGCATATTAATATTTTAATTTTACCAAAGAGACCATCAAAGGACAACTTTAACAGATCCTAATGAGACATCTGGTGAATTGTGATCATGATTAGGTTGTAGCCTAACAGTTTAAAATATTTCCACAACGTTTTTGTTTTATTCATCCTGTAACCACACAAAGTGAAGCCTTAATTTTTAAAGATCTGTCCTCTCAAAAATGTGTTTGTCTTATGTTTATTTCATCTATAAAGTTCGACCAGGACCATTCTGTCTTGTGTCCTTTCTCAAATTCGTCACTAGGGAGATGTTTATGTGAATGCTTTTAATTCCTCTGAAACGGGAGATGTGTATGCGCTTGCCTCAAATTTAAGATTCAGACATTCCCTGGGCAAGCTTGATTTGATACCACACAAATTGAAGGCAAAGAAACCCGAAACCTCCACCACAGAGTGGACTTGTCAGTAGTACAGAGGATGAATTTGCAGCAACACAACCACTAACGCTATTTCAGCTAGTGCCTGTTATGAGCAAATGAGCTCAAAAATGCAAAATGATATGCTAACTGCGCTTGTAGTTCTGTTAAGTCTGCTATTAATTGATTTTGGTGCACAACAGACTCCTTATCTGATTCTGGGTCTGATAGAGGGTCAAACATGTATGGCCTAAACTCTCCATGTTTCCTCTAATGCTAACTTTTAGCCACCTTTAGGTACAGTCCTTTCACTGGTCAGCCTAGCGTAAGCAGTGTTGGTGGTTGTGGCATGAGGCCTGTGATTTAAAGGTCCAGGATTCCTCAGTGAGGGCAAAAGAGAATTTGCTTCCAAAACCTTTTCAAATTTTAGGCAATGGTAAATAGATTCTGTTTATTTTGTGCTGTTCTTGTCTTTCAGATACCCAAAGCACTTTACAGTAGAATAAGACCAGCAGTCACCAATTCACACAGACATTCACACAATATTGACAGGTGGCTCTACTAGACAGTGGCAACCTGCTTATCAGGAGCTCACACACATCGATGAAATTGATGAAACAGCAATTGGGAGAAATTTTGGGTTCACTGTCTTGCACAGGGTTGCTTTGATACGCCGTCTGAGAGAGTCAGGAATCAAACAACCAGCCCTCTGATAAATAGACAAACTGCTTCGTCACCTAGTAAAAATACAAGTCATACTTCTACATGGGATCTTAGTGTGCTGTTCTCTTTGAAAAGATCTATTTTATTAGCTTTTTTTGTTCAATTACTTCTTTTTTTTAAATTGCAAAATCGGTAAGCACATTTCATGACACCACTGACACTGCCTCCCACATACAGAAGAGTCTGCAGACATTTCCTTTTGTCTTAGCAAGCATGAAGAAAAATAAGAATATTTGTACCTTTAACAGTGTATTTGCACCATTGTTATCAAGAACACCATGACTGCGACCACCATATGACTGCTACCACATGCATGCATAAATTGACACCAAACTAATGTGTGATAAAAGGTTTTGACTGGAAAAACATTGATTTGAAAGCTTTGGGCCTGCAGTCTTTGATTATAGATGTCAATAGTAATATTTCCCTCTCTTTTTCCTAACACATTAAAGTAAATCAGATAATGACAGTTAACTTTGAACTTGTATAACCTTTAAGAACCTGCATGCTCCTATTCCCCGCAGTCTGTGCATCTGTTTATCTGAGCTCTCAATGGCTGTTCTGACATTCATTCAGACAAAATAATCTTATACTTGAATAGCATTTGCGTTTTTGGAGCTGTGTTTTACGCTGCCGTGCAGTGCATGTGAGAGAGTGTACCCAGAGGCACAAACTCCCTTTGCATGACCTCCTTTGTTTGTGTATGTGTTGACTGAGGGAGTGATGTAAGGAGACCTGCTTCATAGCCCAGCCGTGACCCAGTGGATCTCTGCTGTCATCTGACTCATTAAAAACGGGGGGATTCCAGATAACAGACTCTTAGGGGAGGCAATATGAATGGCTTTTAGAGTGGCCGCTTACAGTATTAATGAGGTTGAGTCTTATTGAAGAGAATGTTATTAATATGGTGGCCACCTTGCATAATGGATGGAATGGTGGTGGAAGAAAGAACAAAGAGAGATTTTTAAAATCTGAATTATCTTCCCTGTTTCTATCACAAGCTTATAGCTGAGCCTCTGTTCTTTTTCTTCCTTCCTTTCTTTTTTTTTCACCAATTTCTCCGTTTTTCATTCGTCAGTCTTGTGTTTTCATTTTAAGACATGTCAGCCCCTCAGCCAGCCCTCAGCTGCAACAGCAGACAACTGTCTGAGGTGCAGCTGCAGACACACAGTGGAGGGAGTAGGTGACAGACGGTTTGGGTAAAATTAGAATACGGCGAGATTGGGAGGGGGTTGATCATAGAAAAAATGTCGAGGCCAGGTAAATTAAGTGATGAGACGCCTAACAAAGTCATAAGAACCTTTTTTTTTTTCAAGGAATACATCAAAAACTCCAATTAGCCAATTAGCGCTTTGCAATCAGTGTTTGTTGAAGCGTTAACAGGCGTCTGTCTGCAGATAAATAATGGTGATAACTTTATCTGCAGCACCCTTGAGTGAAAAAATGAAATAATCCACAGCTCAGCGGCGCGCAATTAACTTTGAAATAGAGTTGTGTGTTTGAAACTTTGGCTTTAGAGAGCTTTAACATATCAAACCACACACACACACACACACACACAGGAGTGGACGGAGGGAAGGGGGAGAATGAGAGACAAGAGCAAAAGTCATGTGTAAATGCAGCTTTGTGTTTTCGTGTTGACGAGATAAGCGTCGCCTGTTCTCATTTTCGTGTCATTGCCAAACACGGAGGTCCACACGTCCCACCGGGGAAATCTGCTAAATGTCACGGTAAGCGTGGCAGACCGCACATGGAGACCATCAGAGACTATTAACCCGGGTTGAAAGAAACACTGTTATCGCTGCTGCTCAGTGGGATAATACAGGGAGAGAAAATCATTTTAAATAGTAAAACAGGTTGTAGCAAAAACTGTTGGATGCTGAATTCTCATGAGCCTCTTCCCAAATCCACGACTAGTCATTCTAGTATCTGTATGCCACCCCCACCCAAACACACACACACACACACAGTCCGATGCTCTTGCAGAGACACTGCTTACAGGCAAAAATACATATTCATTTGGTGTAATTTGAAATAGCCTACACCTTGTTTTGTAGCTTACAACATGCACCTGATAGGCCAATTCTGCTCTCAGAACTGTCGCACACAGGGAGTCTTTTCTACACGTAAAGGCCTACTAGAGGTTTTTGTATGCTGCAAATAATTTGTCTTCCGTCAAAGGACATTTGGCCGCTTCTCCAACTCTCTATTTCACCACCTCCTCCTCGTCGCTTCGGAGTGTGAAGAGTCGCTCTGTATCTACCCATCCACTAGCAGCACCCAAGTGAGTCACTGTCTTCTCTGCGTCTCCCGGGAAGCCAAGCGCTGTCATCGCCGTGGGCAGACCAGCCGTGGGTGAGAGCGGCAGCGCACCAGGAGAGGAAAAAAGATTATGTGGGCGGCGGACGTTCATCTTGGCCCGGGTTGAATCAATAGGGCTCAGGGTGTCACGAGGCGATACTTTTATAAAGAGTGACGATGGATCACATCAACACAGCTTTAATACTGGTACACTATGCATCATTGCTGTCTCTGAGAATTTGTAGCCTATTCATGTTCTTGATGGCCGTGCAGGACACACTTACTTATAGTGTAACTGTAAACCCTGAGATTTAGTCGATTAATTCATGTGTTTTCCACATGCGTGGCTCCGCTGCTCTTATTCAACTTAAATCTGAATGTAATTGAGGTACATGAGTTCTGAGGCTATTACAGGACGCTCAGAGCAGATTTGGGTGTCAGCGCCTGCTGCACTGCACATGCGCGGACCTTTCTGTAGGTTAAAGCCTTAAAAACATCTTGATTGGAAAAGTGGAATCTCATAATGTGTGCCTGGTCACCTCAAGCGGGACTGATGTTTAGTAACTAGTAGGTATAACATTTAAACTGCGAGTATCCGTCCTGCAGAAGTGATGTGGTTAGCGCATACAGGGGCTGTCAGGAGAGGCCAGACTTGCATTTTTAACAGATGTGGAAAGGGGTCACGTGTGGAGCATCTTGTCTGTGACCCGGTTATTGTTGTCACCGGTGAACTTCTTCAAGATGATGGTGATGATGATGATTCGTCTCGGGCTTTGTGTTTTATGTGGGAAAGAACCTGTGCCTCAAAGG
Source organism: Naso annulatus (assembly GCA_029783625.1). NCBI lineage: Eukaryota > Metazoa > Chordata > Actinopteri > Acanthuriformes > Acanthuridae > Naso > Naso annulatus. The sequence continues at coordinate 12,305,871 of JAPZDX010000025.1, forward strand.
GCTCTGCAGCCCGCGTCCGATAGGTGCGCAAAGTCAGCTGAAAAAAATTATATGAATGAATTTAAAAAAAAAAAAAATTGTAATGATTTATTTATTTTACTAACAAAGCCCCAAGTGTCTTAGAGCTTAATTCTCGAACAGACACAAGGTGAAACAGCCTGATCCATAACACTATTAGTCTGATGGTTGTGTGGTTGAAAACAGAGAGAATCACCTCAAACACACCGACAAAATCTACGTGTCACTTCCTTTCGCTATGATATAAACGAATAGCCCCTTCTTCAGATTCATAACATTGCTGCTGCTGCATTTAAAGCAATCCGCATGAAGCCTTTCTTCCTTCAGCTGATTAATTTATTTATATATCAGACATTTAATTACCAGAATAGTCTGCATGTACCAGAAATATTCTTTCCCGTTTGGCTGGAGGGCTCCTGGGTGTGTTTTCATCAGTGAGGAGGTCTGATCGCCAGGCTGGTTCATAAATCAGTTTCCCAGCGCACAATGAAAAGGGCGGTGGCACCGACAAAAAGAGGGAAAACAATTCTGTCGAATTCGTTTAAGCGAAGTCAGTGTGCAGATAACACTGACCGCTCAGCCTGCTGTGACCAGATCCGAAGATAGATAGATACCATTTAAGAGTGTGTTTGTCGTTGTGGTTTTTATTTTTATTAGATGAATCTCGATCATTTTATCGGAGGTGCTGAAATGCAGCCAGCACCATTTGAGCGAGAGGCTCCCCCTCCCCTTTTGCCCACAGACACCATCACCACATCGCACGGAGACAGAGAGAGGGAGAGAGAGAGGGAGGGAGGGAAAGAGACCAATAGACAGCATCACTGAAAGTCAGCCTTGCACGGAGGAGAGAGAAATTTACAAAACGGCACCCATAACGACAAAGGAAAACATGGATGCAGAAGATAAAACTCCCTCCAAACAGGCATCGGGGAGGATGCGGCGGTCGTTTTGCACATAGTCGGAGTTATGCATTGACTATTCCCTCGTTTTTAATGAGGCGGGTGGGGACGCACAGCAAGCTGAAAAGGCGGAAAGATTTCTCAAACCCGTCTTCAAATTCTGCCTGCCTGCGATGGCTGTGACGGCGCGATGCTGTTACAGTGTAAAGGAGAATGTGCCCCTTTCTTTATATTTGGTTATTTTCGTTCTTAGTGGCCTTACAAATGCACAAATTCGATACTCCATTCCGGAGGAGCTGGAGAACGGGGCACTGGTCGGCGACATCGTTCGAGATTTGGGTCTGGACCTCAGGAAACTTTCCACCCGACGAATCAAAATCACATCGGACAGTGGCCGGAGGTACTTCACCATTAATCACAAAACCGGGAAGCTGGTGGTGAGTGACCGCATTGACCGAGAGACAGTGTGTGAATTCAGCGGCACCTGTTCACGCAACCTGGAGGTGGTGTTAGAGAATCCGCTGGAGGTGCACAACGTGGAGGTGGAGATTTTGGACGTGAACGATAACGCGCCACAGTTCCCCCGAGATGAATATCAGCTCGAGGTTTCAGAGTCCGCTCTCACCGGTTCGCGTTTCCACATCGAGGGGGCTCAGGATGCAGATGATGGCTCGAACTCTGTGAAGCAGTACCGCCTCAGCCCAAACGACCACCTCACCCTGGACTCTATGAAGCCCTTTTCCAACAGTAAGCACATCGAGCTTATTCTCAAAAAGCCCTTTGACCGCGAACAGACGCCCTCTCATCAGCTAATCCTGACAGCAATGGATGGAGGCACTCCACAGCGAACTGGCACGGCCATAATCAATGTACGCATCCTTGATGCCAATGACAACGTCCCTGCCTTTGACAACTCCGTGTACAAAGTAAAACTGTCGGAAAACTCTCCAAAAGGTGCTCTTGTGATCAAGTTAAACGCAACAGACCCTGATGAGGGCTCAAACGGGGACGTCTTTTACTCCTTCAGCAGTTACACGCCAGAAAGAGTCAGACAGATGTTTTCCATGGACACTGACACAGGAGAAATTCGTGTGAAAAACAATATAGACTATGAGGAGACAAACTCATATGAAATGTACATACAGGCTATGGATAAGGGGCCAGCTCCAGTGGCAGTGCACTGTAAAGTAGTTGTAGAAGTTTTAGATGTCAATGACAACATTCCTGAGATTGTACTGTCTTCACTCTCCAGCCCTGTACGTGAGGATGCCCGCGCTGACACGGTTGTAGCATTGATCAGTGTGAATGACCGAGACTCTGGATTAAACAAACAAGTTACCCTGGAGATCATGCCTAACTTGCCTTTTAAGATCAAGTCATTCCGGAACCACTATACCATCGTCACAGCCGCTTTCCTGGACCGAGAAACCATCTCATCTTACAATGTCACAGTTAATGCTGTGGATGGAGGCACCCCACCCCTGTCATCTCAAATGACATTCAAGGTGGATGTTGCAGACGTGAATGATAACCCACCCCGGTTTGAACAGACATCATATACTGTTTATATTACAGAGAACAATGCACCTGGGGCATCTTTGTGTGTTGTGAAGGCCACAGATGCTGATGCTGGAGAAAATGCTCGCATCACCTATACTGTCCTCAATGACAACAACCATGGTATCCCTGTAGCCAGCTATGTCAGCATCAAAGCCAATACAGGTGAGGCCTATGCCCTGCGAGCCTTCGACTTTGAAAAGCTGAGAGAGTTTCACTTTCAGATTAAAGCCCAAGACAATGGTGTGCCTCCCCTCAGCCGTGTAGCCACAGTGTATGTTTACATTATGGATCAAAATGACCATGCGCCCAAGATCATCTACCCACCTGCCAACGGGAGCCGTACCACAGAGACACTGATGAAAAATGCTGAAGCAGGAGTGTTGGTTAGCAAGGTGACAGCGTGGGATGGTGATGCAGGGCAAAATGCTTGGCTGCTCTATGCCCTGGAGCCAACCAACACAGACCTGGACCTCTTTAAACTGCACGAGTACACTGGTGAGATCCGAACCACAAGGCGGGTCATTGAGGACAACTCCACCTCCTTTGTTTTGACAGTTCAAGTGCGTGATCACGGATTACCACCACTCTCCTCCACTGCCACCATCCATGTGCATGTGATGGAGCTGCCACCGAAGCTGGCCCCTGACCCCAAACGTATCATCAGGCCCAACAGCCCCCTAATGTTTTCCAATGTCACAATCTACCTCATCATTGCCCTGAGTGCCACAACCTTTGTGTTCCTGGTCACTGTCTTTGTGCTGGCCATTGTGCGTTGCCATGCCTACTGCACCCAGCCTGGCTCCTGCTCCCCATGTTGTGTATCCAAGAAGAGTGCTCCAGAGGGGGGCACCCAAGCGG
>JAPZDX010000025.1:12541484-12552291 GCA_029783625.1 Naso annulatus
GTCAGTGAGGTAGAAAGAGAAGAGAAGAGAAGAGAGGAGAAGCCAGCTGGACCATGAAGCACGAGTAGAAAGGCCAGAAAGACTTTTTGTAAGAGGTTCACAAAAACAGACACACAGATACACAATCTTACACAAGCAGTTCAGAAACACGGGAGAAAAAAAAAGGTTCTCCAGTGTATACGCAAAAGCAAAACAAACATTCACAAGAAAAAGACACAGTAGTTTTGCAACACACATACAGACGCATACACAGCCTGCACTGAGGCTGCAGCAAATCTGACTGTGGAACTGTGGAGTCCCAGGAGAACTCGACTGGAGCCAGAGAGAGGAGGAATGCGTTGAAACTAGGTCACAGTCTGAGAGAAGGAAGAAAAAAGTGCCTGTGTATGAATGTGTGTCTGCAAGGCAGGATTGGAGTGTTAACTGTGTGTATATGAGGATGACAGAGTGAGAAGATGTATGTGTGTGTATGTGTGTTACACAGGACTGTATGCTGCGAGCAGTTTTCAAAGTGTAACAGCATCTCATGGAAGAGTTGAAATGTGTTTTTTTGTGATAAAGAGATTTAGATGCTCTTTCAGTTCTCTTCAGTGGAAGCAAATCTCCCTGTACACCAGAGGAGCAAAACGAGGTCAAGTGGTTCCTCATATACATCCTCCTTGTCCTCACTTTGTGTGGAGCTTATTGTTATATGCTTACTCCAAAACACAAGTCATCAACATTAGATTATCTTCGGTCTATAAATACTAATGGGTTGCTCTTTCACACAGACACACATGCACACACAAAGACACACACACACATATATTCCACAGAAGTGTGGACTCTGACTGCCACCAACTGGTATCTGAGGGAAATACAGACTAAGAGATGGGCAGTGTTTCTCTCTTTTTCAGTCACACGCAGGTTAACAGATATGATGCAGCAATTGTGACCTGCGTTGATGTCAAGCAGCTGGTTCCTCTTGAGTTTCTCCTCTTTCTCCTTCTCTGCCTTTTCCCTGGCCAGCTTGGCCTTCTTGATCTTCTCTTCAGCCTCTTTCCTCTTCTGATTCTCCTTCACTGCTTGCTGATGGCAGAAGAAAGGGAAAAGGAGAATGTATCACACAGTATGTGTATGCAAATTTCATTTGAGGGATTTGTGAGGAAAACTTAGCATTAAATAAAATGATTTATTAAAGAAAATACAAGATGACAGGTGTACGGTCCATATACGTGTGTCTGTGTAAACATGACTTAAAACCCAGTGGATGGCAGTTATTCACAGTAACTGGTAAAACAAGTTACCTCCTGTTGGAGCCCACCCAAACAGCACACTGGCCGTTGATCTATAAACTGACAATATGCTGAGTTACTCTTCCTCATTATTATGTCAATACAAACAGGTGCATAACCTTTCTTCTCCTCCTGGTTTGACATTTATCTTTCATCTATTGATATTAGTATTCTATTTGTGTGCATGTCTCTGGGCTGTATGTGTATGATTTGATTTGATGACGGTCTGTAAAGAATAAAAACCAGATCTGTGCACTTTACGTGGAACACATCAAACTTGAGTCAATTCATTCACATGTACAAAAACACACCTGGAACATGTTTTTAAAGGTATTCAGGTCGCCGAAGAATTCCTCGACTGAGATTTTTTTCGGGTCAAAGACAAAGTAATCTCCCAAGTCGTTAAATTGCTTTTCCATATTCTTATGCAGCAGCTCCAGCTTCTCATGCTGTTCATGGGCGCTTCCAACAAAACTGTGGGGACATGGCGTTAAGGAACATAGAAACACCTTTTCTGTATTTTAACGAGACATAAAGATGATCATTTTCGATGACAAGATCTATGGTCTGTTTTATTTTTTATTTTTTCAGATTTTATTTGGAATTTTTATTTATTATGTGTAATATCTGACTGAATGAGGAGGATATGGATAACTTCTCCACGAACAGGTCCTTGTCATTTTGTGGAGGAGGGAAGGTTTCCAAATCTTTCTTCAGTTCCTTTATCTGACGGCCCATCAGCTCAAGGTTCTTCTGAAGAGTCTCTGCAGAAACTGCAGCAAAGGAGACAGTAAGTAATGCAGTACACCTACATACAGTTTAGGAAATTGAGATGGACTGCTGTTTTTTTTTTTTTTTTTTGCATATGACTAGAACACATCAGACCATAATATATGTGTAAGATGAATATAAAGTGTATCAACAGATTTTGTAATGGATTGATTTTCTGTAGAGGTGGAAATATATAGAGATCAGTTACATGTCGCATGTACCTCTGCTGGCCTTTTCCACGTGGATGAGCTCATCTGCAAAGCTCATGACGTCAGGATACTGTTCCTGACACACATCAGCCAGGAAATGAAGCAGCGTCTGCTTCAGATCAGCTGACTTGGTGTCACGCAGCTGATTGGGAAAAGGATTATTTAAAAAATGGAAAACTAAACAGGCGAACAATCAAAAAATGGATGCACAAGTAAGATGATGGAATTCAGAAATTTCAGTATTTATGCACTTTTATCTGTGCATCTGTGCTGTCTATTCCGCATTACAAAAACAGATACTACACTAAAAATACTATAAAAAAATAAATACAGACACACATGTTGCCACTCAACTGTAAAAAATGTAATAATATGACACAGAACTTAGATTTTGGTTTTGTTTTGTTGTTTTTTTTTAAAACTCTAAAACTTCATTATAATTGACGTTAATGTTGAAAATAAGTGGAGCCAAAGACAGTGGCAGTAATTCCCAGTTTTCATGTTATTTACTGTGTGTCGACATGTCCACATGTGAGCTCTAAGAACTAAACAACAGGTAAGACTAAAAGTCTTTCCAGTGCATTTATATGTTTCCACGCCATTTTACCTTGCACAGGTAAGACATGGAGAAACCGAAGGCTTTTCCATTACGGGAGCCAGAATTCATGAAGTTTCCAACAAGTAGGATGATCTCGAGCAGCTTGGAGAAGGTCTCACTTTTCCTGAGCTCCTCGCAGGCTGCCGTCACAGACACCACATCTGGCTTGATGTTGTTCAGCTGCTCCTCAAACTGCAGCTTGAACAGGATGGCCCGAAGCCGTGGCATCAGCCGCTTCACACTGGACATCTGGAGAGAGAACAGAGAGTGGGGCGATTTCAGACCCATTTTTAGCTTCTTTGTCACCACACAGATTGTCTGTGTGCATGTGTAGTTGTGTGTGAGTGAAGGGGAATTCGTTTTTCACAGTTGAACAAAGCAGTCTGTGTTGAACAGCATGAGGATTAGCTGTGTCTAATATATTGACGGTGGAATGAATTTCAGTATTTAAAAATTTTTTACGCCTCATTTTCCATTACACTGATTTTTCAGCTATATTTGTAGTTAGTTATGTTCACGTCAGCTGGGAAGTGAAACTACACCAATTTTACAAGAAACAAAACTGTTTTGTGTGTTTTATTTGTGTCATGTGAAGGTTTCCTCACCACTACTCCAAACTGCTCAGACTCAGCCAGGTCATCATATTCATCCTTCATCTCTCCCAGGCAACCCAGCTGCTCGTCTGTTGGCAGCTGTTTAATCAGATTCTATGGGGCAATAGGAGGAAGATATTCATGATTAACAGGATCTAGAGAAACTTATGTTAGTGCCACCTACTGTACATGTGTCCCAATCTACTCCTGGAACAAGATGAACAAATCTGAGCTTGTACCTGAACCATGGACTCTGTGAGGATCTTTTCATTAACCTCCAAGATGGCGTTCTTGATCTCTTCATAAGGGAGACGGAAAGATCCCAGAAAAATGGCTGCATGAGGAAAAACACAAATAACAGCCCTTATTAAATTCCAATAACGATTCAGTTGAGCAGAATTTATTGTTGGCACTTTGCTGAAGGTTTTCACTCAGTGCAGGTTCAGAGTAATGTTACTGGCATGGAGCTATCATGCTTCAAGCAGGTGGTCATGTGTGGACTTACAAAGGTTCTGTGAACACTTCGAGTCAAGAATCTTCAGCTCCTTCACCTTCTTCTTCTGCATCATCTTCTTTTCGTCTCCGCCATCCTGCTCCGTTTTGGCTGAAGAGGTGGATAGAGAAATGGGGGTGATGGTAATGACATACAGAGATGGACAGAAGAGAAAGGGGGACTGTTAAAAATCACATTTTATTGACTAGTACAGCTGGATGTTGATAGAAAAAATGCCAGACAGAGGGACAGGAGTAGAATCAGCAGGTTCTGTAATAGAGACCCAAGTGGATATGAGGGATGGATGGAGGGCCTATGTGATGGTTATAAAAACTGACAGACTTAGCACAGGCTTCACTTTTTTACTCTCTCCCAACTGTATGGTGTCATGGAGGTGTTAGGATTATTGTATCAGAGGCCGTGGGGAAGATGGAACTGCTATGAAATGGCTGTAACACCAGGGGAAAAATGTCCTTGGTGTGTGGGCCTGGTAAATATGGTTGGACGTTTGTTAGCTGTCAGGCATTTAAAGTTTGCAATCATCTTACACACATGCACGGACGGTTTATTACACACACACACACATACACACACACTTGACAGAAACACTTCACATTAACTCGTTCTGGCAAGGTCAGGACTGTGACTGTAAGGATGTGTCAGTGTGCAGGGGGGCTGGGGGTGGGGGGGGTGAATGTGCACTGGATGGGAATTAAGAGTGAAAGATGAACAAGCACATGGGTTTGACCACATAACAGCCCACTGTAAGCAGGCACATCAGATCTAAGGTCAGCGGACGTCAGAATGCTGGATGTCACAGCTGTTCACTTGTTCCTGCCTGTTATTATCTAACCACTCAGACTTAATTTAACATTAATTTAAGAGTGCAGCACAAATACTTTATGTCAAGATTAAAAGCATCGATGAAGCAACAAAAAAAAATTACTTTTGACAAAACTGTCAAACCAACCGTTGAGTCATTTAAGAGGTATAAACACTTAACATGTTCTGGTTCCAGCTTGACAAATGTGAGGAGTTTCTTATTTCTGGTTTGTGTGAGACACATTTCAGTGTTATTTCATAAACAAACAAACAAAAAAAACCCCAGAAAACAAACAAACAAAAATCTTCGCGAACATCAGGAGATAATTGAACAGATTGTTACTTAGATAACATTGGAATTGGTAATGGAGCAAATCATCGAAAAAGGTTTCCGCAATGTGTCTTAAATCTCAAAACCACAACTATTCCTGTTCAACCAGTATTCGAAAAACCCTAACAGAAACAATGGCCTTACCCCGTCCACACATTTTTTTCTGTACAGCTTTAAGTTTGAAAATCACTGAAGCATCTCTACTGCCTACTTCATGTTCCAGTCTTTCTTCACTTTTTGTCTTATTCTCTCTGTGGCCTAGTCCATGTTTTATCTCTGGAAAGAACAAACTGTGACAGGAAACAAGACTCACTGTCTGGAAGACAGCCAGCTTAAGCGCTGGTACAGCATGAACAGTAAGATTATGTTGTCTCTCTTTGTCACAATCTGCCTGAAACACCCACACGAACAATGCAGCCCACCTGTTTCCACTGCACAGTGATGACCTCATGTAATGATATCAGAAACTACAGTAGATGTTTATCTTTATCAGTCAAGGCTGGACTGAAAGTACTGTAATCACTTTAAAATGCCTATATGTTGTCTGGACACACCTACTAATGGATGATTAATTACCAGTGATAGTAATACTGCACTGTAAATTAGCTTTACTTAACACCCAGCTCTGTGTACTGCATGTGTGGCTGCATTTCTTTACTTCCTCACAGTCATTCCACCGTCTTTTTCCACAATCTGTCCACATTCAACTGAAGTTCTCTCTCATCCAGAGACACTGTAAGTATTCTCCACACAGACACAGAGATACAGATAACAACTCATTCATTCCATCTGTCCATCCTTCCACATGTTCAGTCAAGCAGTGCTTTGTGTCTGTGTGAGAGACCAATCAGACAGTTTGTTAACGAGAACAGGCCTCCTAATGAGCGCCTCGTCTCTCCATTGAGAGCACACTCGTACACACAAACAGTCAGCCGGTCAGTGGACTGTGCCTTCAATAAGTCCCATTGTTTTACTCGATGTAAGCTTCAGCTTTATGAAACTCTTCTCTCAGAGCCAACCATCCATTTTATCTAAAGTTTGACTCAAACTTCAGGGCAATCCAGTCTGTTTGAACTCTGTACTTATATACAATTTGCAGATAATTTGCATTATGTAGGTATAATCAGTCGTGTGTATCACTGACATGAATCAACAACACCATTGTGCGTCCAGCACTCCAGCCATAGTCCCTGCTGAGAACAGGAAACCATAGCAGGAAGTCAACCATTACAAACACAGAGGATAGGAAAATCCATCAGGACATCTGAGAGGAAACAACATAAATATCTTCACACAGATACATAAACACAGCTAGTCACAGCTGAAAGGTCAGGAAGAAACACAGAGGAAGTGACAAGAATCTACAAATAAACATCTTAGGACAAAGACACAAACAGGCAGACTCATAACAACCGGCAATTACTGACTTTTTTAAAACAACAAAATGAATAAAATAATGCCTAAAAGGCATTAGTAAGAGAAATAAAGACATCTAAGAGTAATCCTGATTACATAAGTAACATCTTAAATCTGTTAACAAATACAAAATGCACATGCAGACATGTATGAGGCACAAATAGCACAGTGCAGAGGAACGTCTGATCTGGACAGTATATAATCTCAAGGAGCGATAATCCAGCTGGTCTGGGACAAGACTAGTGACCTAGTGACGGCATCCTGTCACTAGGTCAGTGTGTGCCTGTGTTTGTGTATCTCAGAGAGGCAGACAGCCGGTGAGTGAGCGTGTGTGTGTATGTGCATATCCGTGCTGTAATAGCTACAGCACCAGCTGTGCACTAGCCAATGGAATCAAGCTTTGCTATGTTGACATCACGGCTGATTCATAAAATGGGGTCTGGTGTACAGATTGTAAAATGGCTGCTCTGGTTTCCACATGCAGCCGGCTTGCTTCATTTATGAGCCGATGGCACCTCTAGCGGAGGCTATGGAGCGATGCACCATGTTACACTTAGTCATTGTGGGGGAGGAGAGGAGATGACAGAGGCAGATCGCATGTGTGACTGGACACACGCACAACACATACACATAGGAATCCACTCGTCAAGTGCTGACATCCTAACAGTTTTATCATCCAAGCTGTCTTTTTGTTAAACCAAAACCCAAAGAAACTGCTTTTTGTTGAACCAAATCACTACAACCCCTACTATCACCCGCACCCGCACCCCCCCCCACACACACACACACACACACACACCTTTCTCTTTTCCTGGAACACCTCCCCCTCATCTAACCAACAGCTGCTTGGCATTGAGAGATGATGGGAAAAAAAGAGGGGGGTTACGTATTTGTGTGTGTGTGTGTGTGTGTGCCTGTGCACGCAGACACGCATGTGTGTGTCATGAAAGGAAAACTAAATTCTTCCATTTCTGACTTCTGTTTTTAATTACATTGGGATGGAGAAAAAAATAGAAAGATGGAGGGGGCAGAATCATGAGGAGCTAAGTCAAGCAGAGGTCTCTGTCAATATGTAACCATGTGTGAGAGTGTGTGTGTGTGTGTGTCTGTCTGTCTCTATCTGCACAAAGAGGAGTCTGTTTATCAGTCAGCAGACCTGTGTGTATGTGTCCTTCACTGCCCCCCCCTGCAATTCCCTTCCTCTCTCTTTCTCTCACTCCTTAAAAGGAGAAAATGTGTGGTGGAGAAGGTGATGTGTAGCCAGGGCCGGAGAACAAAAAACTGGAGAGAGACAGATGGAAAGTAGGATAAAAGAAAACAAAAAGGAAAAAAATGTATAGCACACCTTCACTAAAACACTCAGACCTATACTGTCAATACAAAGAATAGTTCAGTCCCTGAGAGCATAGCCTGTAGTCTTGTCTACCTCATCTTTCATGTTGTCTATTCATCTCATCACCTCTCACTGCTCAGAGAGGACTGCAGTTTATTTTTGACTCACTATAAACTTTCAGATGTGCCTTACTGTATACATATATGTCGCCCCAAAAGTTTTTAAACATGGGCCCTCTGGAGGCAAGACAGGAGAAAAGCATAACATTAATTTTACGTAACTTTGGACCAAGTGATTTTTTTCCCCCCATTTAGCATTCCAGGGCTGGAGATTGTCTAAACTGGAACGGAGGAGAGGGTTTCTAGTTTCAACATCAGTATGTGTGTGGTGAGAAGTTCATGGAAAAAGTTGGTGAGGTTGCTTAAGAGAAAGAGCCACAGAGAGACACAAACAAATCCCTTTTCAACTTTTAACTTTTTAAGAGCAAATACATTTAAAAGAAACTGAATAAAAATGTTTTGGGGTTTAGAGAATTTACTATATGAATGTTAAAGTATCAATTCTAAAAGAGGAATAAGACAAAGAAGAAAAAAGAAAAAGAGGGGACATAAAGTTCTTTGTCTGAAGTAAACAGAAGGCTAAAACTCTGGCAGACAGAAGGACAGCTGTAGCCTAGGTCCCTTTAAACTTTAAATGTCCAACATTCTGTCACTCTCTATATAAGAGTGCGTGCATGTGTGTTACAATGGCAGCAAGTTTGACAGAAGAAGAATAATGGGGTTTCCACGGTAACCTCAAGTCTGAAAGAGCCCCTTCATCCTGTTTTTCACTGTGAAAGGAAACGGGGAGAAAAAAATTCCTGATTGTGTGTGCGTGCGCATGTGTGTGTGTATGTGGGATTGTGTGAAAAGGACCAGATGGCAGGGTGGGGCAGTGAGGAGGGGGGACGGGGGCAGGATGTGGGAGGGCCTGGATGCAGGGGGAGGGTTTGAGGGAGGGGCTAGGACTGTGCTCCCTTGCGCTCCCCTGGTGCATGAACAGTGTAACTGCAGCTTAGATTTTCTGCCTGAGCTTAAGTTGATGTGATCACTCTATATTGGCTTTAAAAACATAAAAAATATTAAATATTTATGGCTAAAAATATCCACAGAATTTAAGCTACAGGATTTTGTTTTGCTTTACCATCTGGTCTTTAGACTTTGCCAACTGGCTCTAACTAACACACAACACAGACTAAAGGGCATTGACAGTCTGAAAAAATTTTTTTTAAGGAGGTTTCAATAGATTATTTTCGACCTCAAGCCCATGACAATAAGTTTGTCGGAATGTAAACATAATTTGCTAATTTGATGTTCCTAAATGAAGTACAATTCCAAGTATTACAATTACAACTGTTACAACTACAGTTACAAGTATAATAATTTGTTCACAAATTTTATCTGATTAAATAAAAAAACCCCAAAACAAAATTAGTTCTGGGTCTTTGGACCCTTAATGATTAACGTTAATACAAAATACAAGGTATCCAAAATTGGATGAAAATTAGCAATGCTTCAATTTAACAACTAACAATTTTTTGGGCCGACGTGTTAACTAACTCATTTACACCAATTAATGAAATGGTGTTGTGAATTTTGATCATTTTGTCCGTTTCTGGATAACTGTCAACTTCTCTGTACTTTTAACTGTAAGAACTCTATTCTCACAATAATATACCACAGATCATCAGTTAATGTTCTATTTTGAAATTCTTAAAAAAAAAGGTAAAATCACAATTTGAGAAATTGTTAGATTTTTGCTTTTTATAAAGTATTGTAGTGTATTTTGATTTTTTTTAAAACCGTTTTTCTCTAATATACATAAACTACAGGAGGCTGAAAGTGAGGGTCCTTCAGTGAGGTTACTTTTTATACGTAGAGCCACAGTGCCCTCCACTGGTGATTTTGGTGTACTGCAACTAGATGGAGCGGGCCAGGCAAACCTCTACACCTGGATACACTGTTTTCTACTGTTTCTATCACTGTGTGTGTTTGTGTAAGCATGTGAAGGAGAAAAAGACACAAAGCCGGAAGGAAAAACATACTGAATGTGTGTGTGGTTGTGTATACAAGTGACAGTGCAGAAGGCACAAAAGTGGTGACACAGACATAAAAGGAGTGTGTAGAAGTGTTTGGCCCCTAGAAACAGCATGTCTGTGTGTATATGTGTGTTCTTTCCAGTGTTGTTCTCTCAGGGCCACTCTGACCTCTCTCTGCTCTTCTGGCCATGAAGGTCTTCAGCGATGACGCACACACGGCATGTAACGGCATCACTGATGAGACACACATACACTCACACAGAGTATGCTGCCTGCATTGCTGATAAGGGTGCACTACAGCCGACACAACGACACAGCACTACCTTGAACTCAAATTCGCACTTGCTGAAACCACACAAACAGCCCATAAATCCCCATAGCAAATAACAGAGGACAGAAGCAGACAACCCCCCCACACACACTCACACACACACTAAGGGAGAGGTGAGCTGCTATGGTGTGCTTATTAAATCAGTCCTATATCAGCTAGTCTCCTTGGGACAGCAGAAAAGATTTACTACAGCAATTACACTGGCTAATTACAAGGAGGAGAGATAGAGGGAGTGAGAGAGAGCTACAGAGTGTAAAGGAGAGAAGGAAATTAAATCAAAAGGAGCGAGAGCAAATAAAGGTGTGAAAACTGAGACGATGGGAGAGCAAATAAAGGGGAGAGAGATAGAGAGAAGTTGGTTTAAAGGACACAGCCGATGAGGATGTGACCTTGAGCCAGCCACAACACCTGCGCCTTGAATGGGGTACATGGAGTCAACAGAGAAACACAATGGTTCAATGTTCAAACTCATGAACCAGCTGTGTGTGTGTGTGTGTGTGTGTGTGTGTGTGTGTGTGTGTGTGTGTGAGTGTGAGTGTGCGCGCGCCTGTCTGACAGA
>JAPZDX010000025.1:12561381-12575425 GCA_029783625.1 Naso annulatus
TCTCGCTACACCCAGTGAGTAATGGCGGGAGCAAAGGATAGTGGCAGAGAGCTATAAAAGTGTAATTTGCTCCATTTTCCTTGGGAAACCAAATTCACTTTCTGTCCTGTGTTACAATCTGTTAACATTCAGATGGCCAGCATTGCAGACAGCGCATTACCCGCCTACTCTCGGTACTAATGACCCTCACAAAGCGTGCACACATACACACACTCACAAGCAAGGAGAGCAAGGACACACAAGCTGTAAGTGTATAAAACAAGTTCAAAGTGTAAGCGCATACACACAAAACCACACAAAGACTCAAATTCTTGTTGTAATGGACTGAGGAAGGGCAACAAAAAGGGAAGGAGAAAGGAAAGGGGGAGATTATAAAGGAAAAAAGTAGACGATATGAAACTGCAAAGAGGCTGAGTATGTTTCTTTGAATTGAATTAAATAACTTGTTCAATCTCACTTTTCTCTCACTCTGCTGCAAAAGCTTTTCTTCTCTTCTAATCTGTCTCTCCTGTTTAATTCTCTTAAAGTCTTGTTTGCATGTTATTTCTCCAGCTTTTCCCTTCTTTCTCCTCCCCGTAGTAAATCTCCCAAACTCATGTTCGGTTACTCCATCTCTTTGTCTCCTTGTTCATTTCTTCCACAACCGTCTCTCTACTTCCCTCACTTGTTTGCAATTTCTCTCTCACACTCTCATCTCATCATCCCACCCTCACAGCAATCCTTTCTCTCTTTCTCTATCCCTCTCCTCCATTTCCACCACTCCGCTCTTAGGGAGCTAATAGCCTCCTCCTTTGTTCTTGGAGAACAGCGGGGAACAATGGCGGAGTGGGGCTTGTCGTTGTGGCAACAGGCATGAGACAAGAGAGAGGGAGGGAAGGAGACAAAGAAGAAAGGCAGAGAGAGAAAGAGCAAGCACAGAGGGGATGCTGGTTGTTAGCCGGGCGGCAGGGAAGCGAGTGCTGGCTAATTACACTCGTTTCTATGCACACCGCAATTAAACCCTGATGTGCACACATACGCCGCCTGTGCTCAGAATATCCATCGCCAGCCACACACACACACACACACACACATGCACACACTCGTTCTGCAACATCAGAAAGAAAGAGCAAGCAAGAGAGGAGATGGCAGAGAGGCAGAAAAGGGGAGGGTGGGAAAAGAAATGACAATATAAGACTGAGGCTATTTTAAAATCAATGCTACTGTTCTCTCAAGTAGCACAGTAAAAGTTCATTAAACTTCTAGCACAAATAAAATCAGTTTCATGAAGCCTATTCAAATACTCTAAGTTGACATTTAGGTATAAGGTGGCTCTGTGCCCTCTTTAAAGCCATCCATTCTCCTTCTTAATCTAAAAGTCAAACATCACAGACGAAATAACCAACAGCTGTATTGTCACCATCTGGCCTCAGTTTTAATACTCTATGATATTAATTCTTAGCCCCTCCGTTTCATCAGTTGCATTCCTCCCACTCTGCATCTACCATCAGTTCATCTCAATGCATCTAATGAGCTCATCTGGCTCCTTCTCTCCACAGGATGATCTCGCTCTCTCCGGAGATAAAGAGCTTTAACTTCATACAAATTAACAAAGAGGGAATATAGTGGAGGGAGTGAAGGAGAGGTTGGCATAAATGTGAGAGAGAAAGAGTGAGAAAGATGGAAATGAGGAGACTTACATCCAGGTCACACCACCCTGTAGGGTAGAACTTATGCTCTGTCTCATAAACACCCCTTTCCAGCTTCCTCCATCCTTCTCTCCATGCCCTAACACTCTTTTCCATTAACACACGTCTCAGAGAAACATGTGTTCCACGATGTCTGCCCGTCTATTCTATTATTCATGCAGTTTAATGCTTGCCCAAAGTGTGTGCATGTGTGCGTAAAGAGTGATGGAAACTCGTGTTCAAGAGCAAGAAAGTGTCACTACATGTCTGAAGACCAGCTGATGTGTTGGTCACATTAAGCTTTCAGTGTTAAGGCCCCCCCCCACCAAAAAAGCCGTCACAGAATGTGCATGTGCGTGCGCACAAGCATACTACTGTGCACACAAAAAGCACAAGTTCTCACAGCAGCATGAAAA
Organism: Naso annulatus; assembly: GCA_029783625.1. NCBI lineage: Eukaryota > Metazoa > Chordata > Actinopteri > Acanthuriformes > Acanthuridae > Naso > Naso annulatus. The sequence goes on from JAPZDX010000025.1 coordinate 12,563,465, forward strand.
CACGCACACACACAAATGCAGGCTGCCAATGAGGCAGATGAGGAGTGAAAGGAGTCACATTAAACAGCCAAACTTGTCCTGTTTCGCTTTCATAGCCCCAGTCCATTTTCATAATGCATTAAAAACCACTGCTGAGAAGAGAGGGAGACATGGAAAAGAGAAAGATGTGGAGGGGGGTAGAAAGGAATGGAGACAGAAAAAGAGAGAGAGAGATGGAAAAGAGGGGAGGGGGAACGAGAAACATTCTCCAAGTAATCTAAAGCTAGTGGATGTATGGGGCTGCGAGGAAACAAGATAAGGATACAGGGAGTGGAGGAGTTAGAAGAGAGAGCTTGTCTCAGAGGCAAGATATGGGAATAGAAAGTGTCTGATAGAGGCACAGACAGATTAGGGAGGTGGATAAAAGAAGATAGGATGCACTGATAAAACAACTAAGGATGGTGGCAAGAGATTGGGAAGATGATTTAGTCACAAACTTTGATTGTGAGTGTTATGAATGCACGTGGGTTTCCTAATGTGTGCATGTGTTTGTTGTACTTCATGTTGTGTCTGTGTCAGTGTGTGTATGTGTGTGTGGTTGTACAGTGGCAAGGGGCAGAAGGTTCTCCGTTTCAGCACCAGCAGGCTGATGAGCGTTTGGGGCCAAACAGCCTGAAGGCAGAGCTGGCCTTGTTACTCTATTTTTTTTTTTTTCTCTTTCTCAGACACAAACAGACACACAATCTCAAATTTAAACTGAACAGAGTAACAGCCCCTGAGATAAGTCATACATTTTGAACCAGAGATCACAATTACATGGCTAACAAATAAAAACAATTGTGATGGCAAATGCTTAGAATAAATATCCAGTCTTTGTACAAATAATAATACATTTTACTTAAGTGTATCTTGATCAACAATAACTGTGCTAATGGATAGGTGGGCTGGCATGATTCTGCCTTTAAAGCTCCACTACATGATATTTTTGACACTGATATTGATTCACATGATTTTTCTAATGTAAAAGGATCTCTCTTACTGCTGATCCAATTAAGATCCAATTAATTAATGAACACAACACATGCTTTAAGGCTACGTGCTGCTTTCAAAAAAATTGTTGTGGTTCACAGGGTTGTACCACCGGTTGTGTTACAACAGGCTTCTGTTTAACAATTGTGTTTTACTTTATGTTATCTGGTAAGCTCAGATACAGAGAAGAAACGTAAATGAGTGGCTGAACAAAATCAAACATGTGACAGGATGAAGAAGATCGTATATTTCTTTTAGGACTATTTGTTCGTGCATTGTCAAAAGCTGAGTGAATTTTGAATACGCATGTCATTTTGCCAAGTACAGTTCCTTCAGGTTTGCTGTGTGTGCAAATATCCAAGCCATAATATTTGCCATAAGGTTTTTGATAAGCTGACAATATGCCAAGGTTTGCTGTTCTGAGTTGGGTTTGGAGACATTGTTAATTCAGTACACGATGAGAGTCCGCTTACAAAAACTTGAAACTTGCTCGAGGTACATAATCCATCATAGCTAACTCTATGCCTGCTTTTATTCCTTTTCAATAAAGTTACATTATTGTCATCAGGAAAACTGCCGTGAAACTACAAGTGTGATGCATTCATGGCCTGGAGTCAAGCTATGTAACTTACACAAACTCAAATTATCCTTACATTATGCTCATCCTATTTGCTCCCAGTTTGATTTATTTGACATCCTCTTATATGCCATGCATATATTAATGTGTAGCAGCCAGTTCTTAAACATTCTTCACTAACATTACATACAAAGATGACCCTAACAAAAATAAAGAGCATTGATGGATTACTTATCTAAACTAGATTTAAAATCTTTACCACTTTATAAACCATGCTGACATGAACAGAAACAAAATAGCAGCCTGGAAGCTAAGAAAAAAAACAAACATTGAAAATGGTGGCAGTTTATGGTACACTATTTGGAGTGGGCCAAATCATGCAGTGCACTCACTATTTCCTCTTGAATTTCCAATAACTTTCTGTGTTGTGACTAAAACAGGTGACCACCTTCTTATTGTTGGCGGGAAAAGAGTTAAGGAACCAGTCGAATAAGAGCTGAGGCATCCAAAAGCCTTATTGCACCAAGTCAATGGTGTGAAGGCTATCTCACACACCTGACAGAGACAGAGTGCTGCCAATAGTGCCAGAGGGAACGAGAGAGGAGGAGGGCGGCAGACAGTGAAAGAAAAAAGGCGGAAGGAGGGAGCAGAAGACAGCTGAAGAAAGAAGACACAGAAAGAGCAAACACCAGAGGCATGAAAAGAGATGGATGGATAATGGTGAGCACAATGGTCAGATGGCTATTGCTTGTTTTCATTCGAATGCTTGTTGCTCAGAATGGGAAAAACTGACAGACGGCAAGTTAGAGAGGCAGCATTTTGTATTTGTGTGTTGAAGGTTGATGACTGAGAGGCACCCTGCTATAATAGCACTAAGAGCTTCAGCAGCCACATGCTAAAACTTTAATGAGGCATTAATAAAAACAATAGCATTACTGTATGCCTAAGGAAGTACCAACACATACCTCACTAAATCTGGCATACAGGCACATACACACAATATTATAGTTAAGAAAACACTCATGCAAACATAAACAACCTCATCGCTCATTGCATTTTGCTGTTTTTACTCCATCTCCATTCCCCTCCTCTTTATCCTCCTTCTTTTCTATTGCCTTTCATCTATCAATCTACTTTTAAAATGATTCTGTAAGATAAAGCACAAACAGAGTATGGCCAAACAAGTGTACACACATCCACAAATGAGAAGCTAGATGGGTGAAGAGCAAAAAAAAAAAGCAGGACGGCTGAAAGCATCGTCTCAAGGACAAAGGTAAGGCACTCAAGTCTTGTCTGAAAGCAGAGCTGCTTCAGACAGCAAAGGGGCTGAGACTTGAGTCGAGCAATTGTAGGTAGCACAGCTCCCCAGTCGCACCATTCACCACAGAAATAAAGACAAACTATGAAAAATGGGAAGCCAGACAGAAAATGGACATTCAGACAGAGACACCTGAATGTCGTAGCCTTCTTGAAAGAGTAGCAAAGCTATAGAAATCTCTCTCACACCGCTACTCTTCTCAACAAAGCTAGACTGGAAGGATGAAAGACCTGAATAAAAGCTTCCATAGGACCTTACGAGACAGCATAATGGTGGCACAGAGAGTAGAAAAGAGTAGCAGAAAACAAGGGTGGGGAGAAGACTACAAAAGTCATTTTAAGGATGTTCCTAGTACATATGAAGGAAAAGAAGCTGAAGGAAAAGGATGGACGAAGAGCAGGGAAGAGTAATGAGTAACAAGGAGGATAATAAGCTTGGCACTCAAAGAAGGAGGGAGAGAGGGCAGAGAGAACAACTGAATGAAAAAGTAATAAAGTCAGAAAATTCATAAAAATTACTTTACTTTTCTTCCGTAGTTCTGAATAATCCTTGCCCTATATATAAACTCAAAGAGAGTGAGATGTGTGTGTATGTGTGTGCACGTGCATGTGGACGGATCACGCACCGATAACATTACACTCCTTAATTCCTAATTAATCCCTCTAAACTGGATTATGGCGCAGTGCATGACAAGGCCAGGATTCCATCCTAAGCCATGATGACTGTGAGTGTGGGAGTATGTGTGCCTGTGCGTGTGCGCAACGTCACTTTACTGGTTTTCAGCTTGAGGTCTCATAAGGCCGGCCTGTCCTCGGTTACATGATGTTCAGAAATGAAGCTGACAGTGTCTGTGGTCCCCTATGACACAAACACACACATATACACATTCACTCACCCACTTAAACCCTGTAACACACACACACACACACATACAATGCCTCTCATACACACATACACAAATACGCAAGGAGTCCCTGGACAACAAGTTTTGAGACGCTTATGAATTATTGTGGTGAGTGGCAAGAATCCAAAGCATTACTTTACACATTTTAAGTGAGGGCTCATGGGGAATATGTGCTTACTCACATTACAGACGCATGTTCCCTTGACACATACACTTGTCCCGGTTTGAAAGCTGCCGCAAACTGTCCCATGTGATGTATTCTGAATTACACTGCAGTCTGAAATATGACTGGAGGGCTCTACAAACACCAGTACAATGATCCACGGCTTACACGGATCAAAAAGCTTGGGACTGAATAATTCCTGTACAAGTGACATTTAAATAATTTGCTTAAAGTAATAAAAGTAATCTAATAGTGTTCATTTTGGGTCTTTTCATACATGATGACTTACGGGGAAAAAATACATTTAAGGTAATTCTATTTTGCTTTAACCTGCTTCTTTGCTGTAACCAATCTGCTCCCTGCTGGCCTGAGGCAGGTGCTACTGTATGTGAACGTGGGAATCATGACTGAAAATAGTCAATAAATTCAGTTAATAGCAAAGCTGTTCTCTTCATTATTTTATGCAATAAACAGATGAGAAATAAAAAGAGGAAAAAGGAAAACGGTTATAGTGACCACTGGCATACAGAGACTATGACCCAGACAAATCTGATCACTATGGAAACAATTTTCACTGTACTCATAAATTTATTTAATGTTCTATTATACTTTGTAGAAGAGCTGAGTAGTGTGTTTCATAGCAATAGCTCGCGTCTCAGTTCACTCCTATCTTTCTTTTTTTGAATAAAGCTTGAGTTAATAAAATAAAACATAATCACAGAAGAAAAATCACCCTACAGTGAAATTCCACTGTTTTCTACACCTTGTGTGACAGAAGGGGCGTATGGGTAGGAAAACAGACATAATGAGTATGCAGCAACTATAAAGCAGTGCAAATGCTTTTCCTCTTAACCAAACAAGAAACCATGTTTCATATTCAAATCAGCTATAACACTGGTGCACAGCAGCTATTTCACAAACCTAAAACTCTAAATTTAACCAAACAGTACCAGACCCTCTGCTGTGAGACAAGAACTCTTTGTGAAACCATTAGCCTAAAATAAGGCCAGGACAACAGCTGCAGACTGACCACACTGTTAATTCTTTCATCTTACCGGAGAACCAGAATATCATTTGCACCCTACAAGCAACCATATTTATCTTCAAAAATACAAACTTTAACAGTAGCTACACATAGAGCCTACAAAAAAAAAGGTAGTTTTGGACCACAGTATAAATTAATAATGTGCAACATATTGCACTTTCTGTTACTGTGTGTACAACACTGTGTTCTCTGTAATCATTAAACCATGCTGGCTACAAACAAGACTGTGGGAGGGGGGCAAGTAAAAAAAGTGTGTGATGGATGATGGTGGTTGGATGGGGGTGGGGGTGGGGGGTGGGGGGTGGGGGGTCACAAAGGAATAGATAGAGTGAGTTTGAGAGAATTAGCATGCTTTCATGCACTACACCTCAGTGGAGCACCACAGGGCCTGTTGATGCCTCTAAGTGCTATGCAGTATTAAGCAGACAATCTCTAAGGAGGCCCTGTGGCATAGTGTGTGTGTGTGTGTGTGTGTGTGTGTGTGTGTGTTTTTTGAGTCGACTGACCGCCAACTGCGTACAGTTAAGTACCAGGCCCTAAATAACCTATTTGGAGAACAGAAAGAGGCAAGTGGAGAGACTCAGTGGTCAGCTAAATATTGTCAAAAGAGTGAGACATAAAAATGCTTGCAGTGACGTGCTCGTCACTCCTCAGAGAGAAAAGGCACGGAGAACGAAAGGAGCAGAAGAGAACAGAAATATTTAAAGCATGAGAAAAGTCTCTGTTCATCCTGTCTTTTTTCTTACATGCTGTTAAATGCAGAGAGAAAGCCATCCAGGACATTCACATTGATCAAGTCATTTTTGATAGGAGCGGCACTATCATCTATCCTGAAGCAATAATATATGTGTAACAGCCAGTAATGCAGTAGGTCACTATGACCAACCTGAACACCTGAATTTTCTGAACAGCTATCTCATTTTACCTTTTCTCACTCTTCTCTCACACTAAAGTTAACTCAGTTTCCTCATTTTACCTCACCTCGATCTCCATCTCCTCAATCACTCTCGTCGCTTCATGTCTCTTCACCTTCTGATTATTTGTCATTCCTTCATTCTCTCCTTCAGTGCTCTCTTCAGTCGTACACACATCACTCTTGCCTCCATTCGTCCTTCTCTGAGCCTCATTCATTCTGTGGCCCTCTCGTTCACTCTACCCTCAATAACGCCATCCATCTTAACGTCTACCAAGCCAAGATTAGTCTCCGTCCATCTGTATCTTTGACGATAATCTCTCCTCCTTTTTCTAAATAGTACCTGCAGGTTTGGAAAGTCATATTAATGCTATCTGGAATGAAATAAGGACAAAAATGAAGAAAGAAAAAAAAGGTAAATAATACTTAAAAACAAAACAAAAAAAACTTAGTAAACTTAACCACTGACAGATGATATACTGGGTTTTCATAACAATGTTTTTCAGAACGCAGGTGTAAGCCCACTCCTATTATCCGCCACTGTATGTTAAATTTTTGCTTTTTTTCTGGCAAACAATGCAGCAGCCTTCATGTTTGTTTCCTTCATCTGGCTTCAAAAAACCAGCATACTTGTTATCATCGATCCAGCAACAAAAATTTGCACTTTCCCATAGTGGCAGCAGGCTTTTATCTTTCTTGGGTTAACAAACTACCTCGTGAGCCAACAAAACAACTATGTTTTTAGTAACTTTCTCCCATAAACGCTCCACTGCTGCATCAAGTGCTTCCCACATTTTTTAGAAAGAAGAAAGAAGAAGAAAGGGAAAGCAGCGTGTTTGTAGTTCTACACAGAAAGCTTACAGCCAAGAATAACCCTAAGTCAATAACACTGCAATTTTAGATTTTTACACTAAAATGACATTCCATAGAAAAAAAACCCTGTCTTTATACAGAGAAAACATCACGTTAATGATTTGAGATTTGTTTTCAGCATCCACCAATACTTGTTTTTTTTCTATTTTATCATTATCAGTATTATTTTCAATGCTGTTATGGTCTGTTGCTCTTGCAGTATTAAACCGGTATCTTCTTTGAGGCTAGAAACAAAGAAACCATGAGAAAACCTTCAGAGCGAAAATCAACATGAAACTTTGAAAGGAAAAACTCTGCGGGTTCTTCAAAAACTCTCAAGAACAGTCTTAAAAAAAAAATCATTCTTGGAGAGATCTTTAGAAGTCTCTGGCGTACCACTCCATTCACCCATACAGACAGGAGGTGCTGCCGATGCCATGTGCATGCACAACAAGTCCTGAAAGGTTTGCTCTGCTCGCTGTAAGTCTACAGTGTAACACCTCCAGCAGACAAAGCACTTCTAAGTATGATACATTAAAAAAAAGACAGAGACAGTGCACATGCGAAACATGTGACTTGCATTAGTTAAGTGTTTGGTATGTCTTATGTTCTGTGGCTTGTAAGGGATGGTGCCATTTGATTTCATTTCACTGCATGTACTATGTAGCAATACTTCATATTCTAGTCAGGAAACAGGTGCAGGCAGATTTTGGGTTAGGCAGGGATGTTTTTTTCTCGAAAAGTGGTCAAAACTAGCTGAGAGATGATTAGAGAATTAGAGGGGTTTTAGTCACTCCACAGGCTTTGTTCAGCCTAAGACTGAATTTTGGGGGTTTTGGTCGAAGTCAGACTCCAATTTTCAATCCCAGTCAAGCTGAACGGCCTTCTGAAGTGGTACAACTCCAAAGTTCCCTCACTCAGATCAATACTTTAAGTAGCAACTCCATTCACACAATGACAATCTACTCATCTGCTCTCTCTCACTTTTCTTCCCCTCTTTTCAGTCCCTGATGCCCTCCTACTATCACCCTGCTTTGCCAGTCTCAGTTTCACCCTGCAGTTAATCTGCTGGGTGGAGTGATGAGAGCTTGGGGAACCGACAAGAGGAAGATGAAGGAGATGAAGGAAGAGGGGAAGGCGAGGACGGGGGAAGGGGATGAGGAGTGAGAGATGGCCATGCATTATTGAGCATACAGAGTGGAGTTTTTAGGGGATAAATGTGAAAGCATGTTTAGGGACAACCTTTTCCCTTCAGCCTCCCCCTCCTTCTCCCCTCCTTCATTACATGCCCTCCCTCCAACTTTCCTTTCCCCACGAGGACAGCCACATCTCTTATTCAGTGGGGAGGTTAAAAATTCAAAGCTAGGGGGGAGGAGGTGGGGGGAGGGAAAAGAGTACCTGAAAATGGTCAAAATGAAGGAATGTCTTTAGGGAGTTTTCTCAAGTGCTAATCTAGAGAGCTCCTTGCTTTGATTAGGCGTGTGTATGTGTGTGTGTGGCAAGAGGTGGGTGTTGATTGTGGTGGGAGAGTGTGAGTATGGGGGAGGTGGATGAATAGAGAGAGGAAGAGAGAGCAGGAGAGGGTGTAGACGTACACTTTCATGCAGTGCAGTGTAGTGTAGCACACAGCATGGTGTAAAATTAAGGTGCCTGCAGGGCGAAGCAGAGCCCACATCTCACAGAACACGACACATGCAGATACTGAGTAATGGAGCAAGGGCTTCAACATGCAAACACACACACGCTAACACACAAACACGCAGCTATGAGCATAAATACAAAGCAGCAAACCGACTACAACTGACCAAGCAGCATACACAGCATTATTATACTCAAATAAACTATGCACCTAAGTTCTTGTGTCTGTGCAACCACAACACATAAACATGTAAATTTTAGTCAACACACACACACACACAAAAACACACAAAGTCACACTGTTACTGGTAGCAGATTAAGGTCAGAAAGTGGAGCGTGTCCTGGTCCACCAAGCTTTGTAAATACCATCGCTTTCTGGTGTAAATGCCACTGGGTTATCCATATTACACACAGCCTCTCTCCACGGTTAGAGACCAGGGGCAATGTTACACCAGTGGCAATAAAAGCAGGCAGCACAACACACACACACAGCTCACACACACCAGGGCCAAGCACAATGTGCCTGCACACAAATACATATAAAAATAAACAGGATATTGTGCACCTTAAGAATACTGATAGTAGATAGTTTTAATATACTTTTTAATAGTTTTAATGTGTGATGTGTGAGAACCCTGAAGACGGGGGTTTGAGCCATCAGCACAACGGGGAAGATAGTGTAATAGCACCCTAATAACTCACTAACTGGCTAACACAGCATCAGTAGCAGCTGAAGGCTACTGTCAAACAATTCGACTGAGATGGGAGCTTTGGACTTTAAAGGACACTTTTAAATGTCTGTGTTGCTGCCATCTATCTTGCCTTTTCTCATTTTACAGCTCGCTTTATCTTTACCCCTCACCAGTCTTCTGTCATTTTTCTGGCTCAATCCCTCGTTCATTGTCTCTTTTCATAAGAACCCCTTTATCAGGCAGAGATAAGAGAAAAGAGATGGGGGAAATCAGGAGAGAGAAGAGGAAGAGGAAAAGGAGGAAGGGAGATGGGGGTTAATGCTTCTATCTTGTCAACTCCATCTTTGAAGCCGTAGCTCTTTACCGCTCCATTTTTTTATGTATGCTATCAGTGACATCAAAGTGAGCTAAGTCTCATGTGTATGTCTGTGTGTCTTGGAGGTGTGTGTATGTGTGTGCACTGCCCTCAGGGATAGGTAGCTAATATTGAGAGGGAAAAAAAAGCAAAAAGTCATCTCCAGTTTTACCGCTTTTTGACTCTTATCCTCTCTTTATCAATCCCTTTTTTCCATAATTAGCATGCTTTCTAATCCTGGATACTGCTTCAGTATGACTGCCTGTCCTCCTCAACCCATGGATACCAAAATTAAAGCACTTCTGCTTTCATGAACACTTTGACACCTCAGAGATGCAAGGACACACACAAGTACATTTACACACAGACACACACACACACACAAACAAAGCATACATATAAAGGAAAGGAGGGGGAGGAAAAGAGTATGCTGCTGTGACCAAGAGGAGCAAAACAGGAAAGAGGAGTGGGCGGAAAGTCTGTAGGTGTGCGTATATCACTTCAGTCCCACATCCCTCCATCTCTGTTCATTTTTCCCCTCCTGGCCTGGGTGAAAAGAGACAGAATCATGAACACTGGGGATACTTAGCATCTGTAACAAGCTTTTGAGCTTATCAGCCAATCCCTTAATTAAACACACACACACTCACAAACATTACCAACATACTCACAAGCAAATAAACACAAACACAAACACACAAAGGTTCTCTCAGTTCCCGCTCAGCTGTCATATCGCTGGGAATATTTAAATGGTAATGGTGCTGGGATGAGAGATTGGAGTGCTGGCTGGCTGGCCGACTGGCTGGCTGGTTGGGAGAGGAGCCGAGTCAAGCAGAGAAGGCCTATTCCGTTTAAAAACAGGATAATCCCCAGGAAAGAGAAAAGGCAGCAAGGAGATTAGGCACACACAGCGGTAATGCTCCAGCATGAGTACACTTAGCTCATTTGCATGTAAAACAGAGGAGAGAGATATAACGAGGGTGAGATGGAGGGAAGGATGGAATGAAGAGAATGAGCAGGACAAAAGCGCGCGTGAGTTTACGTGTGTGTGTATGTGTGCTTACATGTGTATGCTTCTGCTTCTGTACGTGAGTGAGCTGTTGCAGTTGGCAGTGAGAGCCAATGCGAGCACACACAGATGTGTTTGAACCTGATAAGGCCTGATGAATGAGCGGCGTTTTGTGGCTGTTCCTCAACCATAAAGAGATGGTGAATGAGGAAATGCTTGCTATTGCCGCAATGAGAATACACACCAAGGCTTAGAGAGTGAGCAAAGCCAGCCTAATGCACCACTACTGTTGAGAGATTAAGAGGTATAGTTAGGATTTAAACTTAAGCACTGGTATGCAAACGGACAAAACCGAACACAACCTATAAACATCAAATATTTTCACTTAAAGGTTATACCTGCATATTCAAAGCAAATCTATATATATGTGCTGATCAGATTTAGTCTATGTGTCTGGCAGACACCATCATACACAGACCCAAAGTTATCCCATTGTGTGGTCATTTGGTGTTGGCAAATGATTGGAAGAGAAAATAGGGAGCCAGAAATGGAGTGAATAAGAGAATAGAAGAGAAGGAATAGTGTGATATTTTCCCCAGCTCTTTCTACAGCATTAGTGACCCTTGCATTAACCTGCTTCTCTTTCTGCAGCTCCAGCCTGAGCACTGCATGATTTATTAACAAGGCCTTCCACTGTGGGCTAAACAAGTGCAAACATACACACAGAAAGAAACGCACACACTTAGAGAAACTAAAATACATTACACACATCTTCTAGAATTGGGCTTTGGTGGTGGACGGAGTGTTCATGGAACTGGGAATGTAGGAGAAGGAGATGGAGGGAGTGAGGGAGGAATGATTTTACCATTAAAGGGAAAACTGGGTCTTCCCTTTTCTCAGCTGAGGTCATTTTTAACAAAAACTTGCAAGTTATGCATCAGGCCTGTCTAAATTCCAGCTGCGACCGTTTGGACATCAGGTATAGAATCAGAAGAGACACTAACTGCATCATTTTTTCCTGTGATGTATTGTCTCTGAATGCTGCCTTATGAATGCCCAAAAGGTAACACTGAAGTGACAATATATCACCCTGTTGACATTTTAACATTTGTGTGACAGTTTCACAGTCTGCTATACCGTCAAAATAAAAGACTGTTTCAAAAAGTATTTGCTGAAGTTATAATTCATCAGCATGTAGTTTTTTTTGTTTTGTTTTTTGACAGTGACCTTGAGTCAGCGTGCAAACAACAAACAAGTCGCCAAATGATGTGAACTCTGTTAAGCGGAAACTGTAATGACCTAATCAACAGCACTGCACCATTATTCTCAATGCCTCATGGTCTTTTACTGCTAATATATTACATATCTCATTTCATCCTTTTAACTGATTGGTCTGAAACCTTAGACAAGCCCAAGGCGTGCACGTGCACGCGCGCACACACACACGCACACACACACACACACACACACACACACACACACACACA
>JAPZDX010000025.1:12589720-12606921 GCA_029783625.1 Naso annulatus
TACAATTTCAGAGAGTGCATTTGTGTATGAGTTTACATGGTTATTGGATGTGTAATGGAGGGAAGGGGGTTACTTATGTCATGGTGGCTAAGCTAAATGGGACAAACTTGGAATAGAGAGCACTAAGAGAGCCAGAATGTGGGAGAAAAAAAAACTGTGCTGAATTTCAGAGTTCAAAGAAAAACACTAAATAATGCATGCAGGGCAGAATTGGGCTGCTTTCCACCGATAATAACTCTGGCAGCCTTAAAGGAGGCCAGCCAGCCTGTGTGTGTGAGTGTGAGTCAGGACGCATTTAGCAGCGGCGCAATTAGAGCCTCCTGCGGTGAGCTACGGAGATCTGCCATAAAGGAGTATTGAACTCTTGGGACATGGCCTGCACCTTCATTCTGCTCCGGTTTAGTTTACTATAGTGAGCAGGTGTTTCCTTGTCAATTTTTAGAGCCGTCACTCAGCAAACGTCAACAAGATTCAGCATTCCACGTTTGTATTAAACTGAGTAACAGGAAATGACATGGATCAGTAACCACCATACTACTTTCTTAAACCTCATAGAAACATCTGCGTTACCCCTGAAGCTGATAGGAATTCTGTGTTTTGCTCACAGGCACACCGAGGATAAATTCACAAATTTTCAGGACTTAAATTATTCAGGTGCCAATGTGTACATTAAAGCAGTTTTTCTTGCTTTAAGCATTCCTCCTTTTCATATTGTCCATTAAAATCTACTACCCCCTGTGTGTGCAAAGATTTATTTCAAAGTTTATCTGGAGTTAATATCAGGCTTTAGTAGTCTGAGATGATTAAATCAAGAGAGTATCTTCTGAAGCTAGTCTTTTTCCAATTCCCTCTTTTCCTCACCACTGTTTTCTTGCTGAGCTGCAGTGGAGACAGAACAATACAAAGAGGCAACTTTTGTACTGAAAGGACAATAACCTTGGAGGGTACTTACATGATGTGTCTAACGCAGAGAACCAAAGCCTAATTCTAGCATCAGATACACTTTGGAATATAATAATATTAATATAATAATATAATTTTTTGCACAGATCGTAGACTGTACATTTTGTCCTCCCTTTACTTTGATTGGAAGCAAGGAAATCAAGAAGATTTATGACAATTTTGAAAAATAGTGAACTTATCATTAAAATGGGGGAAAGCTTGCAGATACACGAACCCAGGCCCTGTTGACTTTCATAGTATTCATACATGCACCACGTGTCTGAAGGTTGACATTAAACATTTCGTGTCGGGGTTCAAATGTCTGAAGAGGGCAAAGAAATCTCACGAACTTACAGAGAAATCAAACTCTGGGAATGGCTTAGTTTGACAAAGCTTTTGTCCTCTTGACAGTCTCAGCCTATGACTGTTAAACCTGTAGCACAATTCAGCCCACACTGATACACGCTCCCTATCTGGCTCCACCCTGTGGCATTTTTTGGTCACTACAGTTTTGTCAACAACACAGATCGACCATGCAACATTAATTATGACAATATAATTCTTGTTCTCCGTGATTTAATGTTATTGTCACTAACAGCAACACAGTTAATGGATGCTGACTGTGGGGTTGAAGGCTAAAATTAAAATACTGATGAAAGCTTTAGCCTCTGCTGTACTTCCCCACAGTGTTTGATTTTTTTCTGGTCCGTGCATATTGTGTCGATTTGGTCTTGAATGCCAGTGACAGTGCATAAAAACAGCTCTAAACATTAGGGGTGATGGGCTGAAAGCCTTCATTGAAAAGCAAAGACTTGATCATTAATGTGTTCTGGTCTGACAGCTCACCAATCAAGCTTTCAATGTTGAGTCTGAGGTTACGGCACTTGAAGTCTGGGTCCGCTCCATTCTTGTGAAGCACGATCTGAGCGATACACTCGTCTATCAACTTGTAGTACTGAGGCCTGCAAAAGGGAAGGAGTGATGGATACAGAGAGAGATGGATTAAGACAGAAAAAAAGGAAGAGACAAGACAAAGACAAGATGAGAAGGATGAAAGTACGGTTACAATGGAGGAGGAGGGTTTATACGTGGTACTGGGGAAAAAAAGAAGAGATTATGTTTCGTAGTTTCATAGTTTTCATGTGTCCATAAACACAATCACAGCAAATGTCTGTTTTTTACAATACCAGTCTAGTCTACATGAACAATACATCTGGCACAATATATGAGCAGAGGGAGGGATCGAAAAAGAGCAAGCAGGTTCATTTGTTCAGACAAATGTGTTAACACGCAATCTTTGTCACTTTGTATGCGATTGAGACTGGCTGTCATTGTGAGCACGATGGTTTGAGTTTCTTGTCACAAAGATTGATTGTGCACAACTGGGTTTTTGAGAGTGTGTTGGTGTATGTCCGGCGCTCTCTGTCTGATCATCCAGCTTCTAACAGACACTCAATTTTGGAGGTGTCTTATTCCCTGACCCCATTAAATGCTGCCAGAGTCACAAACTCAATACTTTATTTATTCTGTCTTCCTCCCTCCCCTGTCCCTCTTAGTCACTTTACCTTTGTCTAACACTCATTCCACTCCTTCACTTCACTTCAAGGTTTTTGTTTTTTTAAGCTTAGGCTCAGATTTATCCGTGGAGCGAGAGAGACATCTAGTGGCATTCTAGAAAACTAGGTGCACTTCACTGTTTCCAAAATGTGATATTCTTCATGAGCCTGAACACATTAGATTTAGATATTAGGCATATTATGAAAAAAAGGTTTGCTGGGGTTATGGCTTTAATAAACCCCAAAATAAAAATATACAGCGGTCATTGCAAGTTCAAACATTTTTAAGTGCACATGCACAGCATGTGGATAACTACAAGAATGACAGTTCATTTCAGTAAATTTATGTATTCTAGTAAATTTCCAGACCTTGAAAAACAGTAAGACCAAGAATTAAAAGTCCAAAGCAGCAGGTGCTCCTTCATTCATTCCCACACAAATGCTAACCTGTACACCTCTCCCTCCTTCTCTCAACCTCTACCTAGCAATTACCTCAACTCTCAGTTTCTTCTTCATTATTGTCTCACCCTACACCTTCCTTCTCTTTTTGAATCTGTGTAATTATCAAGCTGTATTTTCTGTCACTCTCCAGCTCTCTCTCCCACCCTCACTTCCTGTCTCTCTTTGTAGTCTATTACAGACCACCTGTAATGTGCTGCACTGGAGGTAGGATAGGGAAGATGGAGAAAGAAAGGGGAGGTATAAAGACTTCAGCTTGAGCTGTTTGTTTGGGCCAAGCTATGCTTCCCAGCTTCACAATTTATTCCCAAAATTCTTTTAAAATAATCCACAATTGTATAGCTGGTTTTGTGTGTTTTGTCAGTTGTCTGCGTGCTGCTATGCACAAAAGTGGACATGCATGCGTAATTGGGCATAAACTATGCCACACAGCTCCTGACTTGTTCTAATAATATTCTACGCCTGTCTTGTCATTCAATCATTCACTTTTCATCACTCATTCTCCTTTGTTCCTCTAGCTTGCCACCCCCCAAACTGGCTTTTTATAGAACACAGGGAGATACATTAGCACAATTCTAGGGATAAGTAATGACAGTGTTTGTTTCTATTCAAATGAAATTTGAACTTCTTTGCATGTATTAATTTCCCACCCTTTGAACAGAGCTCTGAAAAACCAACAGGAACAGGAGGAAAGGGCTGAGACGAGGATGTGAAGAGAGAGAATTGAAGAAAATGAATAAACTTCTTCCCAAACCTTACTTTGGTCTTTGTTATTACTCTTTTACAGGGCTTACATGGGCACAGAAGAAACTGTCAGTGATAGTTTAAATAGTGCTTCATTGTCTGCATATAACATGGCTGTATGATTTTGACAAAGTCTAACATTTTCTTGACATACAGTAAATGTCCTTATGTCATTCAGTGTAACAATTAATTGAACAATCATTCAAAATCATTTTTAATAATTAGCTTAAATTGTGTTTTTTTTATTACCTATAAATAAGAAATATATATAAAATCATAGAACAGCAGTAATAAGAAGACCCCAGATGACACAATATCTAGTTTCTTGTCTGAAACCAATATTATATCAACTCTAATGCATAAATGTCTATGCAGGAGCATGTGTAACAGAGTATCGACTTGTATGAGTGTGTATATCTTCATGTTACCTTGCCAAATAATCATTACGGATCAACAGCAGGTGCTGCATCACGGACAGGAAGTGGTTCTCGGCCTTGGAGTCCTTCACTGTATTGACGACTATGTCAAACACTTCCCTCACATCACTGAAGCTAGAATTAAGGTTCATTTAACAAAATCATCAGTTAAGTTTAACAGAAATACATCAGCATGCTGCATTTACAACATCTTCAGTCAGACTGAATAGTCTGGCGCCAGTCTTTGCTGCATCCATAGCAAGGCTTGGAGCAGCAGAACAGAACACTGACATTTGTGCACTTTGAAATTACAGTGACATACAAGTCACAGACCAAACATGTAGTCTTTCTGACAGCCTTTGTTGTGTGGGGACAGTGAGATGTCATTTCTCCATGTCTTTCACGGCTACCACATCTGTACATATGAACATTTATGATTTCATATCTACCAGACTAATATTACATTATCTCTGTGTTAATCATAAGACAGTGTTGAGAGGAAGTCTGACAGTATTTACACATTTGATCTATTATTTTAAACTGCTGTCTTATTTGAGTACTTGAATGCTTTTTCCCTCTTATCATGAATTCTGTAAAGCACACTGAGATGTCCTTGGATTTTAAAGTGTGCTATACAAAATAAAATGTATTATTATTATAATATTATTATTATTATTTTTACACTGTTATGTGAACCCTGGGAGACACCTGGTGTTTAAAATCATAACTGCACGTCAAAAGCACCAAGTAGAAGTTATATCAGTAATTTAAGGTGCATTTCTCACCGTTTTTTTTGACATTTTATAGGCTAAATGATTAATTATTTGATAATGAAAATGACCGTTGGGTACCCCACTAGACAACAACCTTCGCATCCTCATCTTTAAATATGTGTTTTGTCAAATCAGCACAAAATCATCATAGACAGGTTTTATAGAGATTGGCCGTATCTGCCAACAACAGACCCACTCTCTTTTACAAAGTGATCAAATATGCATGTATTCACAATGATATCTAAGAAGTAGCATTAATCATCAAGTCTACACACAACAACAGAAATTAAAACATTAGGCATTTTCTATTGTTGTGGACTTAATTGGACTGACTTTTATCTGTATACCAAAAACATATTATTCAGAGTTGCATTAGAGCAATGACATTTTGTTTTTGATTGGATGTGTTGCTGTTCTTTGCAGCACTACAGTTGAGTAGCAGATGTTGGGAAGATGCTAATTGGCAAAGTCGAACTCTGAATGTGAAAAAGCCCACGCAGGGCTACAACGTCCCTTGAGTCCAAAAGATTATGCTTATTAACTTTGAAAATATGCATCTGTTTTTGAAGAAAGTGTGTGTTTAGGCTGACCATTCAGGAAAAGAAAAGAGTATATGATATTTATATATGATACAAGTTATTTACAATATATGTGCATATAATATACGTGAATAATATATATATTCTTTGATTAATAGCAAAGGTTATTTCTTTTGTTCATTAAAGAAGAAAAGTAAGGTGAAAGCAACACCACAAGCTATCAAAGTTGTGCCTTAACCACATAGAGAGATTTTCAGAGATTTTCAAGGTCAAAGTGTTGACCTTGACCATTTCTACAGGAGGGACAATTTTGCCCAGTGAAAGGATATTCCATCTCAATGCGGATGTCATCAAGACGTGCTTTGAGGTCCTCGGAGTCGTCTTCAGCCTGATCATCAAACACACTGAGCTGCACCCTCAGCTCCTCGTTTTCTATCTTACGCACCTCCTGCAGGGAGAGTGTGGGGGGGATGAAAGGCAAGGTGCAGAGAGGCAGGAAGAGAGTGACAAACATTGAGTTTGGACATTAGAGGAAAACTTTTTCACAGCATCATGAATGCCTGTCAGCCAGTCAGTGAGTCTGTGGCATGAAGACTGAGAGAGACCCTAAGAGCAGAGACCCTAAGAGTAGGGCTTTTCAAACGTGTATGCTGAAGAGTCGCTTCGAGAGGAGTTCAAAAGAGAGTGTTTTCTGTACCATCAGCTGTTCTCTGAGTCCCAGTCTTAGCAGCTCGGAGCGAATATGGATCCTGAAGTCCAACTCTTCTCCTCGGCTGATCAAGGCATTGATTAACTGCATGCAGCCCCCCTGTCAAAAATGACATAAAGTCAGCTTTGAATTTAGACTAACTGCATACATGACACATGTAATACAAAACATAATATCTGTCAGTTGATTGAGTCTTTTACACACCAGATTGGGTTCAGTAGTTCTGCTCATCAAATGCAACTGTGTTAGTGTCACTTGTTAAACATGTACATTCATGAGTATTTAAAATTGCTAAGGCATGTATATCCATGGGTTTGTGTACCTTAAGAGCAATGTTCTGATGGTTCATGCCAGCAAGGAGAGGCTGAAACCTCTCGATGTCCTGTTTCTCAGCCTCCTCCGTAATGGCCTCTAAAACACGCTCATGACTGCAAAAACACAAACAGGTATGCACATCATATAAAGTTGCTATATAGAGTTACATCACCATACACAGAGTCAATCTGTCTGGAAAATACATGTTTGCAAAATGAAAAAGTACATGCTGTTGCTTTATTCAACAGCTTTTATGGAAACCTGACATTACAGGTTATAAGGTGGGAAAACTAATAAAAGCAAATGCTCAGTTACTGAGTAGGCTTTAGTAGGCTGCTAGTCATTGCAAATGGAACAATTTAAGACCTTATATATCCCTAAATATTAGTCTTGTGCTGCACCACTGAGCAGGTAAAATGGCTGATACCTCAGCATCAGAAATTCAACATCTGTTGAACGCCATCCATCCGCTCTGACTGCACCTGAGCATCAGGCATTATTTATCTGGCACAGCGCCCTGCTCCTCTCTGCCTACGGGAGTCCTGTGTCCTGTCTGCTCCGCATATGGCACACCTATCTATAGCAATAGCGTAACCCAGGATGTGAAGGGCTATCAATGTCTCAGTGATGATGTGTGCAAACAGTCTGTGGGTTAGTCAGTGATAATGTGGTTGTCCAGGACAATAGTCTTATAGCATTCAACAGTCTATAAAATGACATGGTGCCAGCATGCTTACAGGTTCTCAGGATGTTCCAAAATGGAGATGGCAGAGAGTAGCTTGACAGCATCTACCATCATATGAGGCACCCTAGGGTTGATGGCTCTAACCAGCAGAGGAATTCCTTCCACCGACTCCAGCATGGATTTCAGACCATACTGAAAGAGAAAGACAAGAGAGAGAAATCAGAATGACGTTAAATTTCTTGAGGTTTCTATTCAGCGGCAGGGTAGAGACAGAGCTTTCATGATTCAAATTATAGTCTTAACAACAGTAGAATTCATCTTTCAGAAATCACACACTTTTTTTTTTGATGAAAAAACATAAAGGAGTGTAAAAAATTTTTTAAACTCAGGACTTTATTCACTGTAATGAACTGACCAAAGTTAGTGACATTGACTTCATAATGCCCTCTAGAGGAAGAATCGCTACACTACAACGAGGACAGAACACAGGGCATAAACAGTATTGTTCAATGACTAGTTCAATAACTTAATGGCAACAATGTCCTGTAACAGTATCAGAAAATTATTCATTTTTTTTATTGTAAATGTTAATATTATTAAATATTTATTATTGTAAATAATAAACAAAAAACTGCAGTTTGCTTACCTTGTTGTTCATGAAAGCTTTTAGACAGCGAATGATCTCATGTTGGCATTTGACTCCCATTTGACTCATTCTAGTTGGTGGATGAGACAGAAGACAGACATGGGAAGACATCACAAACACATATTGCTAGGGGGGCAACAGTTAGCTATTGTGTGATTTAAGCATCTTACGGATATTCCTCTTTGTCCTCTTGTAGTCTTCTGAGCAGAGACAGCAGCAGAGCCAGTCCCTCATCTCCAAAGTTCTGCACCCAACTGAAAGTGACAAAATCACAAGATACTTTTTAAGGACTTCCATGACCTATATTGATTTCTCACATTTACATAAATTTCCTTAAGTTTTTTTGTTTTGTTTTTTAAAATCAGATTATTCGTTGTGTTATTTTTATTTTTTGCCTTAAAATTATTTTACAATGGCACAAATATCACTTTTTATTTTTTGCAAGCAGCTTCAATTTGTTTCAGTTGAAATGGTTTATTACAAAAGAAGTAAAATGTTTTACAGCTTTAAATCACAGTGGATATCAGACTGATCAAGCATTAAAGATGAGCTAATAAATCCCTACAAATTTATCTAAATTAACCACAAATTTAGAAAAGAAAGTAATTCACTTGATAAATATCCATCTCTTTTTTTTGTTAAAGGTCTAAATTGTCACTGCTCCCGCTCATTGGTTTTGGAAGTCACATTTTGCAGAAAACTGAATCGATATCACTTTCATAAGAATATCTTCACACAGTCAGTATTTCATAGAAGCTTTTATGGCAGCAACTGAGGCCTGTGTTCATAGGTCTGTGTCATCTTTGCATATCTAGTCCCTGCAATTTGTTAAGACTCCCCTTAGCAAAATGGCATAAGCTCTATCAGCTACATTATGATGATGATCATGAGAAAGCAGTAGTTTTAAAAAGTCTTGCAACAAAGTCTGAGTTAGACTGAGGTCTGGGCTCCATACCAAGACATCAAGTCAGGCTATTTGAAGCAATTAATGCCTTTAGCTGTTTTTTTTTTTGTTGTTGTTGTTTTTTCAGTGATTACCTGACAGGGTTGTTATTGAGTGAGACTCGAAGAGATTCCAGACAGCTCAGCAGCTGTGCATCTCGGGGGTCTGATCTCAACTCCTGGATATACATCATGGCTGATTTGGAGCTCTCCCTCTGGTTTTGGCCCTAATCAACAAACACAAACAGACACAGTGGGCACACAGACACAAAATCCCTTTGTGCTCTGCATTTTTATTTGTCTTCTAACAGGTTATAATTGGTATTATTTCCACAAGAAAGCATAATGCAGGGCTCCGAGGGCAACAGTCAAGCCCAATTTGAAATTTTGATCTGCAGGACTACAGGGTATTGCGTGTAGGATTTTCTCTTAATAGGCCTATTTTACAGTTCAATGAAGTGTTTTAGCTACCATCTGTGCTTGGTTATGTCAGGCCTTTGAGCTACTCACTTACACCATGTTTGATTATATTACTTCAGCTGCCACTACGACTAGAAAGATAGATGTTCCTACCAAAAATTGTTGTGAAGTTTCACTGAGTCGTAAGTGAATACATTTGTTTAATGTCTAAAACTATCCAGTCTCGACTTGAGTGTCTGCAACACTAGAACCCATTCAGTCAGCTTAAAAAGCATTTTGTCTGAACAATACGCCTAAGATAATGGTGTCCCTTGAAAACACTTTAGTCTGGCTTAATGACGGACCCATATGTAACACTATATGTTTAGCATAGGATGATACGGCATAAAAAGAACTAAATAGCCAGTACCAAAAAAAAACTACTTGTATTAGACTCTGTGAATTCCCTTCAGCACACTACATTAGCAATATTTATTTTTGGTACTGACAGCTTTAGACGTGTGGAGGTACTGGGAGACCATCTCTCGTTTGATCATAATGTCTTTTTCCCTTAGAGGCTGCTGCTTTTCCTCATTCAGGTTCATATCCACCTGAAGCAAAAAAAAAAAAAAAGAGAGAGAGAGAGAGATGAAGGAGAAACAAAGTAAGCTGAAAGGGATAAAGTTTTTTGAGACAAGGGAAATGCATGATGAAAAAGCTGTTGACTAGGGCAATTAATAAACAGAAAAGATGCACAAAAATGGAAACCAGATCACATTCAGAAATGTGAAGAATCACATTAAGGTGCTTCAACTTATCTCTTCTAAATTGGAAACACAGAATATAAGCCCTCCAGTGATATACTTACAGATGCTCAGTGTCAGCAGGGGTTGTTCTGATGTACTAAAATACTGGGCAGAGTTATTAGATAATACTATGGTACTTAGAAACACTTCTGGTTTAGGATTTTTCAGTTGAATAAACCAAATACAAGTTTTTATAGTTTTTCAGGGGCAATAATGAATGGCTGATTCTCCTCACAGAATCCTGCACACACGACAAACAAATATTTGCTGTCTTTCTCACCAGCATCTGTTCGAAGAGTTCCAGTACGTATTCATCAGAATGATCATGCAGCATAGCACTATGAGGATTTGGCTCATAGATGGCAGCTGCAGAGTGTCGATGACCCGGCACGTAGCCAGGTTTCTCCTTCTCCTTTTTCACTCTCATGCTGGTGAAACGCTCCAACTGGATTAACAGAAAATGTGATGCAGGTTAATGGAAAGAGTCAAAGAGAAAAAACTTCAGTTGTAATGCGAGCAACACCGCTGTAAGGCCATAAAACAATTTAGCAATCCGTAATCACCTCACTTTAAAGATATGCCCTTTACCAACTCTCTTAGAGTCTTAAATAGCAAAATCCCCTCAGTTTTGGGGATATTAGACTTTGTACAACAGTAGAATATGAGATGATGATTAGGGATTAGAAGCAGCATTTTGCTGACAAAAAGTGTCACAGAATCAACATGCAGTCAGTGCAGTCAGCACTGGCAGGCGCAGACCATCAGACTCAATTTTAACAAAAAATGCCTTTTGTATTCAGAACTTTGAGCAGTAAATTGCTCTCACTATTTTTTATTTTTTGCAATTTACAGATAAAGGAACACTTAAGAACATCCACATAAGGATACAAGCAATCTTGGCAGATTATAATATAGTGAGCCTCCATAGTGAATTCATGAATAATAATCTGTGAGTATGTACAATTGTAGCATCCTCCAGTTTCAGGCACATGAAGGCATCACTAGCTTATGTGCCACGCATTTCATTCTGTCAGTGTGCATCTTCAAAGCATGCACAGTCAGCATAGCACATGACAGAACAGACACTTAACATCTGTGTTACAGTAAATTAGGTTCGTATGGCAGACAGCGACATGGCATTAGATGGATAATGGTGAGTTGGTTTATCAAAGACCACAGTGACAGATGGATGAGTTAAGCACACAGGTGACAGTGGCAAGCCAAGTACCAAACCTACCTCATCAGGAATCAGCCGTTTGAGTTTCTGTAAAGGTTAAATGAATGAAAGGGAGAAAAAAAAATGGCACAGAAGGGTAAGATAAATTAAACAGATGACAGGAAGAGGCAGTGACATGAAGGGAGGCACATTGAGGGAGAGAAAGAGAAAGAATCAATTAGACAGAAATCATTTATAACAGGAAAAGGATCCAGAAAACCATCTACAGAGTTCATGAATGATTTACAGCAGGACAGAGTGAAACACTATACATAAATCATTGTTATATCTCAAAGTCATCTATATCTCTCAGGTTATTTCAACACACCTCTAGAGAACTAATACATTTAAAAAAGGAGTTAAAGATGAGGTGATCAAGACATCAGGAAAGGTAATATTTACATGTTTGACCTATAAGTAGCTGATCAGTAGTCACTCACAGTCAAAGGCAGGGGGACATGGTTACATTTTTTAAAGAGGGCCAAGATGCACTAATATTTATGTAATACATTTTTGGCCACAAGGTGTCAGGCTATGTCCAATAATGTCTCCACAGGAAGCCCACTGCCAGCAGTCACACTTGTGAAGTTGACAAGCACGTGCCATGTCAAAGTCAGTGCAGAGCTCATAACACCAAAATGTCTCTAATTAGAATAAGGAGGCCTAAGAAGGAAAGACGGAAAGAAGACGGACAAAACCTAAAGCAAAAAATTATATTTTACTAAATCTTAAGGGTAGGATTATATCAGAATTTTGTTCTTAATTTGAAACTTGCCAATGATTCAAATCGAAAGGCAAGCTCTTTTTCATGTATTCAGAGAGAGGAAAGCAAGTCTCAGTCCACCTTGAAGTGCTATACTGTGCCCACAACCTACAAGACGGAAGGCTCAGTCTAAACACAACACCCTACCCCTTGTTCTGACATCAAAAAGCATGAAACCTTGACAACTGGTCTTAGCTGCAGGGCTATGGGGGTTAAAAGGTCACAAGGTTACACACAAAACAGACTAAATGCAGAGCTATTTACAGATGTTTCCTTTCTCCTGTTGTTAACTGAACTCTAGCATAGAGAGGTTCATTAGCCTCTCTATTGACTCAGCTTTTAAACAAAGAGTTTTTACTGCAGGCAGGCAGTTTGAGATAGAGGATTTTTGGCTTTACTTTTGAGGAGCTGTCATGTTGTCGATCCTTGTACAGACAGTCACTGTACGAAATAATGTCCCCCAGAAAGCTCATCGTCTACAGCTCACAGAAGAAATTCACATATGCCATAAAACGTTTTAAAGAGAGCACATATTGCAACATCACAAGTCTTTCACAAGTATAATTAGAACCCCTGTAAGAATAAATATGGATTATTTCAAGAAAAATGTCTTTCAGTAACAAAGACAACTTTCCCATTTCTTATTCTCAGGACAACGTGAAGACCCAGGTTTTGTTTTGCACCATGTTTAGCCTAATGCTAAACTGTTTTTGTGGAAGCAACTGAAATGTTAGAAGCATAGTAGATGAACTTCATGGATTTAATTGTGTGCCTGTAAGAATATGACATGTTTAAAGAATTCCACAGACACAACACTGCATTTTCAACACCTCAAATAAAAACAAGGAAGACAAACTAGTGTCAGATGGGTATTTGGTATTACTGGGTATTAATTACTTCGCTGAAAATGAATAAATCAGATAAAACAAATGAAGCTGAGAAATTAACAGAAGCTACAGCTAAATCTGCTGTGACAAAGCAACACATGCAAGCTTTTGTTACAGTTATGTTGCATTTTGTTTCATTTTTTTTGATTATCAGTATTTTATTACCACTGCCATTACGTGGTACTGAATTATGGGTACATATAGCACAATTTGTTGTTTTACTCTTCTGACCCAGACTTAAGCCAAAAGCCACTACAACCATCCACAGATGTTCAGTGTAAAGAAGGTTGAGTTTTTCTGAACAGATTTTAAAAGCTTGGCATAGTTATTCTGACTATATGTGCTCTTGTCTATACACCTCGCCTACAGTTAGGTAGGCTGTCCCTTAACTACAACTACTGCCACAAGTACACACTTTCATTGAACATTTTTCTTTGGCAAGAAAACAAGAGGCAACACAGAGTGAGTAAGAAAGAGAGTAAGAGAGAAAGAAGACACTCTCACATGGTGAGAGCGGTTAGGAGAAGGATGCTTTTACTTACACAGCGGCCATTAAATGACAGACTCATAACCCAAGCACACAGACAAACACACGAGGGCAGAGAATAACACAATGCTGTGGTGCAATATAACCACAGAACAGCTGACAAGTAGGCACAGTAGATTCTGGGTATTCACACAGGAAACTGAAGTGTCCAGAAGAAAGCAATAGCCATCAAAGGGGAGGGTAAAGACAAAAAACATTCTTGAATTTAACAAACTGTAAGCTGCTTTTCAGCCCACTAGTTGTAGACAAAAAAATTAATTGGAACTGCTTTTCTGTGGGTCAGTTGGGCCTGAAAGTACTGACTGTGTTTGAGGGGAACCAGAAAAATAACACTGAACTGTTTTAGAATCACTTTCACCTGCTCTCAGTCTCGAGGCCACCAGCTGATCGAGGAGTCAATATCAGCCACCATCCAAGCATTAACTGGTTTCTAACTACAAAGTTTAACAGAGAAAATTTACCACTATTAAACACTACATCTGCCTAAAACTATATTATGCTTTAATGTCAATCTATTTGGAAACATGACTGAACAACAGTTCAGGAAAATGATTACATGATGTTTTTTAATTTACTCCAGGTCCACAGGCAATAATACTAAATTACTCCCCAGCCTTCGTTCATGCAATTATCAAAGTGCAATATCAATAATAAAAATCACAAATAACAACTCTCTGAGAATGTGCATGTCACACAAATTAAACCTTGACGTAACACTGGAATTAAAATCCCCTCAGCCTGTGATGGGAAAGGCTACAGTGTATTTAGGCAAATTAATAGAAAAAGGACTTCATCTCAGCGACAGCAACAGGTTTCAGGACATGCATAGTAAACAAAGAAACTTATTATATTTGCTACGCTGTTTAATGTGGAACCAGTTGGTTTGCCTTACAACCTATAACCTATTGACCAACCCCCACCTGAAAATCCAGTGGGAAGTAGCATCATCACTACCATTTGACATCAGAAGCCTCACAAGCAAGAAGCACCAGCCAACACACAGAGGTAAAAGTGGTATGTGTGTCAATAACTTAGCACAGCCCCTGAAAAAGGTTTTGAAATGGCCCATGACAGGAGAAAGGTTTCCCACCACTGGTCTCTCGACTTGTCCGATTATACTATGATTTCCCCCTGGAAATATGATCGTCTGGGGCCTAAACAAAGAATCTATTTATAGCATTAAAGCTCAACAAAAAAGCTGGGGTGAAGTACAGTAATAAGATTCCAAGAATTAAATTGCATACATGGTCATACATACTGTAAAACTGACTTTTACTTGGGCGAGGTTAAAAACAATAAACATAAAAAAATTTATGTGTACAAGTCAGGTGCCATGAAAAAATAAAACTGCCCAGGTGCAAGTGAGGGGATACTTAGAAAGGAAGGAAGAAATCAAGAGAGGCGCACTGATTGCCGCTTCGTAACTTTCTGTGCAGAACAAACTCCCTACAGAGCCTCGACGCAAAGCCTTTTACTAAAGACCCACACACAGACACACAAGTATATATAAGTGTTCCAAAGAGAGCATAATTACACAACCTTGAAGGCAGCAACGAGTAAGGAAGAAAGGGAAAGGGCTCTGCCTGTCTGTCTGTCTGTTAGACCAGACGGCTAGAGAACGCAAATCAGCAGATGCATTTAGCTTTCGACAGCGATATAATGAGCCTGTCACACACTGATGCTGCAGTGTGTGCGTACTTGCACCTGTCTGTGCATGTATATTTAAGTAGCAGGTCCAGTGATTGGTGAGAGAAATTATGTAAATACGAGCAAGAATGAAACCTGAGTAAATGCAGACTGCTGTAAAGCAGAGTGGCCACTTTCACAGACAAATGAGTAACAGTATCCACAGTTATGTCAGATTATCATTCAGAACTGAGGCGTACTAGGCTGATGATTTGGCTGTAAAACTGTGAAAAAATATGATTTGTCTGACAGATTGCAAATGTGATAAGGAGGATGTTAAAAATTTTGAATTTGTCTGTGGGCTACATTCATAAATTGAGTAAATTACATTCCATCATTATTATGTTGTATAAATCCTATATATACTCGTGTTATAAATGTTTAAAGATTTGTAACACTTTCACCTATTCCTAGATAGGGCTGTCACTTTATATTTGAAATTTAGATATTGGTTCGAATGTGGGGTGATCAAGCTGCAACAACCTGCTCCAAATGTAAGCTGCATTCTCTCTATAGCCCTGTTTCTACTGAGCAGCACAGTTCGGTTTGTTAAGGTAATGTATGCAATTATTTGCATTTCCATTGTAAAAAGGATACCAAATAACCGTACCATACCTATTTTGGTCACTCTTTCGTTTGGGGTACCAAGCGGTCCCAAGCAGTCCCAATAGGGTGGAGCTACACACATTGCGGTCGGTTGACTGCAAACAGGCAAAATGCTGTTTTCAAGTGTAGAACTGTTATTATTAGGGGTGTAACCATTCACAAAATCCACTGTACAGTTCATATCACGGTTTTGGGGTAACGGTTTTTTCGGTTCAGTATAGTTGTGAATGTTGCAAATTCAGCTATTCTGGCAATCAACTCACCACGAGAATTCTTCTTTGTTTAGTTTACTACCTGCTGGCTGGCAATCCAGTTTTACACAGCAGGTTTATTACACAATCAATGACTGTTTGAGCGTCTATGATTTGATTTAAATGATATGACTCCACTCGAGATATAACATTACGTTTGCACTCGACAGTCCATCAATGCGCCTCTGTGCCAAATTTTAAAACATAAAATAAATTCACTGAGTTAGTGGTTCAAGGCTTAACTTGCACATGTCCTGAACCGTGACAAATAAAGCAAACAGGACAGATTTTTTTCATGAACCGTCCCGAGTTAATATGTCACTTCAGTAAGTTTTATACATTTTTAGGCGAGAATGTCACCATGTAGATTCCAAATATGTAGTCAGTTTATCCAAGTAATGCCTGCCTGTATATCTGTCACAAAGTTTTTGGACTTGCAAGGAGTCACAGCTCACGGTACAGACCAGCCAGTCATCTCGCAGCAGCAGCTCGGCTCTTTACACCGTCATGTAAGCGGAACCATCCTGAGGAACATTCACTAGACCAAAACATCTGAGAAGCAGCATGTGGAAGTATTGGCAAAGTCACAAACAAAGATAAGGCTGTTTGTCAACTATGTAAAAGGAAACTGTCTTAGATTTCAATGACAACAAATCTGCGGGCTCAGCTGCTAGCTAACCACCAAACTACGGCAGCATTGACATGGACTGCTTGTTCAAAATTCAAACGTAAGCTGAATTTACACGTTTTGACCAAGCAAGAATTATTGTCAGACTCGGCCTTTTATTGTACTTCACTTTTTGATAGTTATGGTTCCGTCTCAGCTACTACCTCAAACAAACATTCACTGTCCAGTACAAAAAAAAATTAAAATAAATTAAAAATAATTCTTGAAAAAGCTGAATTGCAACATAACAAAAATGTTAAAAATAAAGAATCATAATAAGGAGTTATTGGCATATCTGTACATGTTTTACTGCCATTTTATACGTAGGCTCTGACCTCATTTAAAACACTTTGTCTCTGACCATCAAATGCATTGAGCATGAAAAAATTCCACAAAACTCTTTGTTCTTATGCCTTCACTGGTTATTTATAGAAAAAGAGAATGAAAAAAAAGACCTGTCTATAAAGATTAATGTGGGGTTACTGCACTTATTATATTTTCTGCTTGTGTTATGTGTTTTCTTTAAATGGGTAACATGGTGCTGGGGTTGTAACATTTTTAGATATTAATACTGTGCGAATGGGTGTGGGAGACACAGTTGAGTGGGGGATGGGAGTACGAGTACAGATGAGGTGCTGAGCGTATGG
>JAPZDX010000025.1:12651997-12662172 GCA_029783625.1 Naso annulatus
ACTTTTAGCAGTGCAGTCTCTGTACTATGGTTCATTCTAAAGCCTGACTGAAAATCTTCTAATAAATTATTCTCAAACAGAAAGTCATTTAGCTGTTTAGCAACGACTTTCTCCAGAATTTTGGATAGGAAGGAAAGGTTGGAGATTGGCCTATAGTTTGAAAGAACCTTAGTGTCTAAATTTGGTTTCTTAATGAGAGGTTTAATCACTGCCACTTTAAAAGACTGTGGCACATAACCTGTTGTCAATGACTGATTAATTATTGTAAGTATGTGTTTATTTATTTGTGGCAGTACCTCTTTTAAGAGTTATAGAATAGTTATAGAAAGTTAATACCCTAGCTACCCCAGCCTAACCCAAAGAAGTTATATCCTGACTGCAGATGTCAAAAGTGAAACATAACTGTTTGAAAATATGCACAATTAAGCATAAATGTTTCTTGCTTGCTTGTCAAAGTATGTAGCTAATCAAGGTTACGCTTAAAGAGAGCCTCAGCTGAGCCTTTTAAAAATTTATCTTTTCGAGGCAATTTTCACCTATTTGAAATATCCAAGAAACTTACAGACAAAAAAACTGTCAGGCCAAAATGCATGTATGAGGGTTGGTGGATTATCTAATGAATCTAACAATATACAGCATGTCCAAAATAAGAAAAAAGTTTAGACATTAAAATATCTAAAAACAGTACTTAACTACTAAATATACTGTTGTTTAGCTTAATCTACCGCAATGCATCGTATTCTGTGAGATCATTAAATGTTTGAGCATTATTGTAGTAAAGAAATCTCAACTAAAATGTTAACTTTTCAGAAGCTCAAAAAACAGCATCTAAAAGGCGAATGCAGTTAGCTGCTTGAGGAACAAGACCAAGCTTCCAGTTCTCACTATACCTCACCTGGGCCTCGTTGATTCAACCACCCACTGAGACCTACTGAGGTGTGTCTAATCTGTTCTCCCCAGTTTGTCTCAGTTCTTACTCCCCAAAACAAACAAAACCCTGCTCTTCTTCTGTCCCCCCTCTCAGTCGGACAGCACATTGACCAGCAGTTTGCTACGGAGCCTCACCAACAGAAACTCTAGTATGTGAGCCCCAGCCGTCCCAGGTCTGCCAGCACAGCCACCATTTGAAGGTTGCATTTTCTCTTTGTGCTAACATGGGCCCAGCACTTCCACCATCAAAGGCATGTGTGTTCAGGTTAATTCTTTATGTAAGTACTTCCTCTTCCTCTGTTACAGTAACCACAGGGGGATGATAAAGCACAAAGCTCACTGACAAATACCCAAATCCTGAGCCTTGACCTCCAGGCCCTAGACACTGCAGCCTCAATTGTATGTCATTCTGCCCACGTTCATCCCCGTGCAATCAGCACGCGCCTTTTAATCCATCTCCTCAACCCCCGATTACCCATCATTCCCAAATCCATCAGGCATTCCTGGTAAAATGACTCCTAAACTGCTATGGTTTGGTCCTTGTTGGTGAAATCGCAACTACAGATTTGCATATAAGATGAAGAAGTAGAACGCTGCATAAAATGGAAATATCTTGAATGTTTTTCTTATTTGAGTACGCACAGTATTGAGTAAAAGCACTTTGTACAGCCCACTGAAGACAGAGCTTAGTGAGCGGTCGTTTATTAATGTCTGTATAGTTAATTAATTCTTCCTGTAATGTCCTAATGAGCAGTTTCGGCGCGTTTCCATGACCATATGAGGGGTAATATCCTTGCTCTGGAGCTTCTGAGCCCAACTATAGGAGTTAATTTAGATTGAAAGATTTAATTTCGAATGATGGCCTTGGTGCTACTATATTTCAGAGAGTTTAAATCTCACCAAGAAGTAAAGTGAACACTCGACATTATTTGTTTGGGTAATAGAAAGAAATATATTGAAAATACAGAATATCGGCACAAACTCTGAGGCTACTGATGCAAGCTCTGACAT
The DNA here is from genome assembly GCA_029783625.1 of Naso annulatus. Classification (NCBI taxonomy): domain Eukaryota; kingdom Metazoa; phylum Chordata; class Actinopteri; order Acanthuriformes; family Acanthuridae; genus Naso; species Naso annulatus. The sequence goes on from JAPZDX010000025.1 coordinate 12,653,939, forward strand.
TTAAAAGCCTTTATTGGTCACACTTCATGAATGCATTCTTTTTCTGTTATTTTACTCTCTCTTCTCTCTGCCTGTCTGGCTTTAATTGTGATTGTGTCTCCTCTCCTGACTTTGACATTTAGATGTGCTTGACTGCTAAAGGCTTAACATAACACCTCTGTCTTGCATCCAGAGTTAATAAATTCCCTTTTTTGCTCACCGCGACTCAGTCTCAACCATCTCTTTCACTCTCAGTTCTCTTAGCCACTTCTTATCCTCCTTTCAGACCTCAGTCTCTCTCACCAGGATCCCAGTCTTGCCACGAAGTTACAGCTCCATCCGTCACTCCAGACTCAACAGCTCACCCCCCCTTGTTTTTCGTCTTCCTTCTGACACTTTATCTCAGTCTTCACTTGAGCACCAACTTCATATTCTAGCTTGCATCCTCGTCTTTGCCTTTCTGTGTGCTGTCCTTTATCCACTCCACTCTTCTCCTTTATCTCTGTTTGCATCCCTGCTCTCACTCTCCATCTCTCTCCATTTACATTGCATTACATGGCTTTGTCCTTGGCTTTAATCTGATATGCCTCCTATCTTGCCTGTACTGTCTCAGCACTCATTGTGTCTTTCAATTCAATAATATCCCACTGGTATGAAAAGAAGGCCCATGTTGCCAAAGCAACTTAACGGCTTTAACCATCATAGCATATTATAGCTCATGTGGTACAAACACTGCATGTGAGTAACAAAAGAACAGCTGACAAACTATATATACTGTAAATACTGTCTGAGATATTGTCTAATTTCCTCCCACCTTCTTATAAAGCTTACTGCCAAAATGTGTGCAGTCGGAATCCGTGCTAAGCCTGTGTCGGTGGCTCAGTCTGTTTGACCTTCTCTCATCCTCTCTCATTCTCCCTCCCTTCTTTTTCTTCCTTTGTCTATGCATCCTGGCAGGTCTACCACATTTTGCCTAAACAAACAGCTGAGCCAAAAACACCTTTGCTGCATCTGCATCTCCCAGTGGTTCTCATCTTGTCCCTCATTCCCACCTCTTCCCAGAGGACTTTATCTCCTTACTTTGTTGCATTGTTGTTAGCCCCCCCATGACTGCATTGTATTTATTCACTATTATTTTGAAGGTTTCACTTCAGCACATTGTAATCATTATTTAGAATTTTTTCAAGGTCACTGACTAGTTCCAAACACTTTCCTGTTTCACCCATCTCTCCTGTTTTCCATCTTTCACACCCTCATCCTCTCTCTCTCTCTCTTTTTCTCTGCAGTGTTGTAATGCATGGGTGAATACTACATGGAGAAAGGTCCAGTACTTAACCAGCACTGTCCAAATTGGAATTCTGATAAGCGTGTGTGTGAATTGATCTGTATATAAAAGTTTGTTTACCCACATAAGCACCTGCTGTAGCATTATGCAACAACCAAACAGTGAAAGTCAGGATGTGTGAATGTGTGTGTCCCCGCTTAAGTGTATTTGTACATTCGAAAACATGACTGTGTGGGCACTCAACAAAGAGCATGTGGTTGCGGTTGTGTGTGTGTGTGTGTGTGTGTGTGTCTGTCTGTACATTTAATGTGGAACTGAGATAGCTGTCTGAGTTTTTGGCCTCTGGCGTTTGGTTATGTGTTGCTATTTCTGCTTGGCCTTCATTAAGCCTGATCCAGCTGGGCAGTTACGTGTATATGTGTGTGTGCTTAGGTTTGCGTAAACGAATGCATGTGTGAGTGAAAGAGTGACATTCTCCTCCTCCTTACTCCCTCACCATATCCCACCCCCACATCCAACCCCACCTGTCCCCCTCCTCATCTTCCTATATCAGAGCTATCAGACCAACCCTTCCCTTCAGACAGCTGCAGTTACACAGCCAATACACACACACAATTCATAGTCTGCGCACAGCACAGGTGGACTATTATTATTAATAGTCTTACAAAATGCATCGCAGTCGCACTTTAAATTGAGTTGGACAGAAAAAATTACGTGCACAGACACAAAAAAGCATCATACTGCAAAGGCTGTAAATTCTGTGAGATGTTTATGGACAACACATCAAACAAAAGGCTTGATTAGATTGATGCAGCAGAAAAATTTTGACACAGTACAAAACAAATGCCTCCCTGGTCAGTCCAGGCATTTTTTCTGTAAACCATTATAGAAACAGGTTGAGATTTGAAACCAGACTGACCCCTGGTGGCGAGACTGAAAACAACAAAAGAACTTAAGAGTTTCCTGTCATGTCATCACATCACTATACTGCTCCAAATGTCAGAGCAGACAATTGAAAAGCTGTCAAGGAAACATCAGTGCAGCTTGCTTAGATGTAGTTATTTGGGGACATTTTTGTCACTCCCCCAACAATAAATTAATCGATAAAAATCCTCGGCTAAGAAATGAAGTCGAAGTTATTAAACTGAGCAGAGGCAGTTTCTATTTTTAACGTGGCTCTGTTAATGCTGATTTTTGAAATGAGCCTTGATGTTGATCTCTGAAGCAGAGAGAACAGTAATGATAAAGCACTTCCATCTGCAGGGCCCGGGGTCTGTTCTGCACTTGTCCTCTGCTTGTTCTGAAGTGTTCATTATGTCTGTCTCTTGGCTTGTGACCACAATCTCTCTGACTGTCCATTTCAACTCCATTAGACCCTGTTTCTACCTGTCTGTCTGCCTTTCTGTCTGTTAACTCCGTCTCATGCCACTGCTCAGTCTGTCTGTTCATCACGTTGCCTGGATCTTTGGCTCCGTGTGGGCAGCCAAGCAGAACTCACAGTCTCCAAGACCCCTGTACTGGGGCTCAGCAGAGGAGCTACTGTATATGCACAGCACAGAGGTGCAGGTTAAGTCAGCATGGGAAAGCAGAGTGCCTACACTTCAAGTCCAATCACGCACCTTTTATCATCAATGATTCTACCTGGGGTGAATGCTCAGCAGGTAATAAACTTGTAAACTGCTCCCAGGCTTCACATACCACACAGGTGATATTAATATGGGAAGACAATAGCGGTCAAATGTGAGATGTACTTGAACAACTGAGGCTGTTCAAATGTAACATAAAATGTTGTATGGCGTTATTGCAGCTGGTACTTCACAACATCTACTTTTATGCAGCTCATCAGCTGTGAGTGTGTGAAATACAAGTACCTGAAGGAAATGGAGGCAACTTTACAACTCTCTGACCTTATAGGCTAAACTTAGCTACATACGTAGCCATATATAGAGTATGAGAAATGCGGGTGAATCAAGTGGACACAAGCAGGTGGACAGACAAGTGAAAACCAAATTAAAAGAGCAGGCAGGCAGACAGATGGACATGGTAAAGTCTGCCAGCCAAACTAAATCACAATCATTGTACAGCTTGCCAAAACAACTAGGAACAATAAAGACAACAGAGAAGTGGCAATTCGCCCAGGTCATTCCAACTTATTTATACTTAATCCTTTGGTTTTGTTTTATTGTGAAGAGGATGCAAGCCAAATATCTGGACCCAAGAATCTTAAAAGGCAGGTCTGTGGTCCATCAAACTACTGTGTGGTTTACTGGGAGCGCTCCAAACCAGCAACAGCAAACAAGCGAACAGCATGAGGTTTATGCTTATGAGGAGGCAGATGTCAACATCTGCCAGCAGTTTGTCATGGTTGGAAAGCCTGCTAATAGAAAATTAACCAAAGGCGTGAATTCAAGTCACACTCAAGACTTCATGTGTTTTTTGTTGATATGAGCATCCTTTAAGACAAATTATCCAAAAGAGGATAAACAAAACCATCGTGCTCCACTGTGTGTACTGATTTGTTTCAAACATGTGGGATGTCTGATTACCAAACCTGCAAAAAGAGACCGACTTGTAACTTCTTTAGTCCAGGATCTCTTGCATGGACATTTATGCATCAAATAAAAACTGGAATTACAGACTTTTCATCCTGGTTACTAAAAAAATAACAGTATAGGAAAATTTAATTACAGAGAAACCCGCAAAGCATGTTTTTCTCTATTGAATGGAGCAGAAAAGATGTCATGTCATCTGTTTAAATCAGTGGATGTCTTCCTCTGAGAAAATGAATAATGATATGTGACAGCGAGAGACCACAGAGAGAGTTTTCATTTTGACGTGAATGATGACAAACAGACGCGCTGAAAAATTCTGTCAGCAGTCCAGGATGGATTTCTTTCCTACAAATGAGACGATGACAGTGAAAGATCCGACGTCACTGTGTTTGCAGCTGATGTGAAAGGACCAGCACAAGGACACAAGGAGAAACTAAAATAAAGGAAGGACTGCTCGGATTGATGTGTTGTGGAGGGGTCGATTGCTTTACAAGCCGACACAACTTCTCTGTAAATACTGCAGAGAAATTGATAGACTTTGAATCACTTACTGCTGACGAGGAAAAGGTTTAAAAACCTATTTGAGGCATTGTATGATTGCTTTTATACACTGCAGCCCGTAAGTGCAATCTGACTCTTCAGCTGAAACGTGCTCTTGACCATTTCAAATGGATGTCCCTGATAATGAAGTTAAACACAACACTGCAGCACACAAAGTGCGTTTAGAGTACTGAGTGAGTGGTGTTATGACCCCCTTTGTAATCTCGGTTGGATGATTTTCAATTATCAAATACCACAACAGTCTCTTGCACTTGATTTGTTTAACCAGAATGCTGAAGTCATTACAAGGACTATAGCAAGAGACTGCTTCACAAAGAGACAAAGATATGTATAAAGATGAAAAATATGAGCCTATCCTTGAAAGCTTCCTCTGCATACAAGGGAGTTTTGGTTACAGTTACAGTTTGAGTCCTCTGCGACACAAACCATCTCCAATAACTCCTCTTGTTCTCTTGCTGCTTTCAAATTAATATTGAACTAAACGCCAGGAAAATAAATTCTATAAATATTGATGCATATTTTTTTTACCCCCAACTCATCTGCCTCTGACACTTCTTACTGACTTTCAATTTAATTTTAGGCAGAAATAGTTGTGTTTATGTTTGAGATACAATAGACTGGATCTCTCCTCTATTTCACACTGAACACAAAATGGTGTCCGGGAAAAGGTTGATTCCCATCGCTGAGATAAACCACAATTCACCAGGGTTTTATAGATTTCAATGAGTTGCCATCCCATTCAACATCCTCCTTATTAAATTTAACCAAACAGCCCGATTGCCAGCATTAGGCCTGAGGGAAGATTAAAGTTCGATCCATACCACTGATAAAGCACCGTGCCTTTAATGAACCCAGTAAACAGTCTCATTAAGGAGGATAAATGACGATTTATAGTGTCTTTCCTCGTTCTATCGCTTTGTCTGGCAATTATGTTAACATGGGAGCCATAATAGATACTTCTGACATGAATTCTTTTTCTTTTGGCAGATAATTCTGATATAAAACAGCTGGAGTGTCATCATCATGTAGCGACACTGCGTTTGCCTCTTCAAAAGTGCATATACAACATCTGTTTAGACACAACCACAATCTAATCACACAGTCACACTCATTTGCCAAAACACTCTCAGTCAGGCTTAACTCACGTGGTGAAGGCAGGATTGTACTTGGCTCCTAGGTAGTACGAGTACAGGTTGAACATGCCAATCATGAAGGCCACAAACACCATAATGAAGATGACCATGAACTTGAAGATGTCCTTGACTGTGCGCCCCAGTGAGATCTGCAGCGGGCCAAAGCTCTCATTGGCTGGCAGGATGTAGGCGATGCGTGAGAAACTCAGCACCACAGCGATGGCGTACAGGCCCTCTGAGATGATCTGTGGGTCTGAGGGACGCCACTTGTTCCTGGCTGGAGGAGAAGAGAGAATACATGAGCGCCTAAGTGAGCTGTTAAAGTGTCATCTGAAGGAGCAAATGCAGAGTCAAACCAGAGATGGTTGAGTTGGATTTTGAAGGAAACTGGTTATTTACTGACCTAAAAAAACGTTAAAAATGCTATTGGTCCAAAATGTGTGATAACTTTAGAAATATGAATGTGATTCACATGCTCATTGAAACTAAAGTTTCCCAGCTTTAAAGTGACACAGTCAGGTGACCTTATAGGTTTTTAAGGGTTAAGTTTAAGAATAGTATCAGATTTTAACCAGCTAACATTTTCTCACTGAATTAAATACGATGCATTAGCTATGCAAGTATTGCTCCAAAAGCAGGACTGGAACGGCCTTCATAACGGATCACAGGCATTTACAGCTGCATATGTGGATTTAGGGTTTAAAATTTTTCTGATATCAGTTTTAAAAAAAATTGTTCTTTTTAGTATCTAGAGCTCCTTCTGGGTACAGTGAGATCTAATGTTTGCAAAGAATTCCTGAAGAGCTTAATCTTGGCTTTTTGGAGCATTTTAGAGAAATTTGACAGGAGATGGTACAGTAAGAGGACAGATTCTATGAGAAGAAAAGGCAACAAGTAGGAGACAGATGGCGGAGCAAATAGAACAGATAGAGAGACAGAGAGAGAGAGAGACAGAGAGAGACAGAGAGAGAGAGAACAATAGGAACTGACACCAAGAGTAGAACAGTTAGACATGTAGACAGAAAGGATAATGGAGACAGATGGAAAACTGAGATACAAAAAGGGATAAATGAAGTACCACAAAGACCACAATCAGAGAAAAATTAAGTTAAAAAATGAAAGACTCCATTTCAAGTCATAATTTGCTGTTAAAATGTGACTATCCAGGACAAGCAGTAATAGCATGTCTTCAGTGCAGATATAGAGACAAATAGAGATCAGCTTATGTGGATAATAATGGACACTGCAGTAGTAAACATCATCTATTCACTCACTTGTCATGACAGAGTCACACCACCAGATGACAGCACTGATGAAGTTTCCCTGAGTAGACCAATAAGAAGTGTAGAGACAGGTAGGCTGCAGCCTGAGGCAGTGTTTTCATGTGTTGTAGAGAAGCTTTGGATCAGGAAATAAACATTCCTATGTTCTGTTATGTTTAAGTTTTATGATTTGGTTTATATTCTGACACTATATTTCCAAGAAAGCCATACAGAGTGGTCAAAATTATCTGAGGTGGGTTATGAATCTGAAGGCTTGTATTAGTATTCTGAGCAAACAGTGCATATACCATGGATTTTGTTAACATACCAAATAACTCTTCACTGTGTTTGCTCATATGTGGAGTTTGTATCTGCCAGTCTTTATAGCCTATATCCACCTATACCTAGATATGTCTTATTAGTGCATAATAAGAAGAATAATAAGAACATAAGAATCCAGTGTGAACATCTTAGGCTACAAATGCAACGGTGACATTTTTATTTAAATGAAAAATACTGTCATCTTCCAGTGTGCCAGACAGTTGTTATTCATGACATTTTTACACAAACACTCAGCTGATTTGCTGTTTTTTATCAGTGACTGATGCAGCACAACAATGACTGAAACACCTCATAAAAGCTTTTACATTTTATCATGTGGCGTCATATCAACATTTCCTGGGATGTATTGTCTGGTAGATAAGAAGTAAGGCAGTTTGACATTTAGTGCACAGACACAAAATGTTTTTCAAATTAAGGATCAGAGGAATTGTCTAGTTATCATGACAGGAGGTAGTCACAATGTCAGGGTACACAAGAAAAGACAAATGTAGGAAAGAAAGATGTGGTGCAAAAACACAGCAGAAAACACTTAACAAAAAAAAAAAGTGATATTGCTTATTTACACATGACACATTCATATTTTCTGGAGTAAGTGCTTACCGTAGGTGAAGTAGGCAACTTCGTCAGGCAGTGAAGCGTTGCTGAGGTCTTCGTCTGGTACATGCATGTCAACATACTGCTGAGCTTTGGAGGCCTTGAGGAACGCCATGAAGCGTGCAGTGAAGGATGCCACGAAGATGGACAACATGCCAAAATCGAGAACGTTCCACAGATGCATGACGTACTCTCTGGGCCCGTCGCTCCAAATCTCCTTACATTCGGACCAAATCATACCTAAGAAAGGAATACACACATACACACACACATAAATAAACACATGGGTACGTGATGGAAAGATGGAAAACATATGGGGTGAGCACAAAGTGATAAAAAGACAAATACAAGTTTATACATGCAAAGACATGCTCACCAGGAAACATGTTCGCACAGATGGCGACAACAAAGGTTGTAATTTATACTCAATCACTCAGACAACTCTACATACAACTCATCTGTGCACGCACAAACACACACACACACACACACACACACATGCATAGTGAAAGACCTAATTCCTCTG
>JAPZDX010000025.1:12662687-12675931 GCA_029783625.1 Naso annulatus
CACTCACTGACATAACGCATTTCCTAGCCCCTCACCCTAACCTTAACCAAAACCCAATTCTAACCCTAACCCTAAAACCAAGTCTTAACCCTCAAAAAGCCCTTTAAAGGCCTGTCAGGGGGTGAGGACCGGCCAAAATGTCCTCACTTTCATGGTGTAAAACTCAAATTACTAAAAAATTTTTCTCACAAAGATAGCTGTACAAGGGCACACACACATACACGCACACAAATAGAGATACACACATAAGCACCTGCTGACAAAAATTGCCATGGATGGGAAAAGGATGGTGCTATTACACATAAACAAATAAAAACAGAACCATATGTGCAGCAACATACACAAACCCCTCACGTAATGTTATCATATCTGTGTGTAGATGAAAGAAGAGCATCAGCAGATGGGAAGCAGCTGAGGTCTGACAGATAATGCCATGGGCTGTTTATCTGTTGAGAGTGTCTTTGTCTTTCTGTCCACCCCATCTTTCTCCCTGTTTCCTCATTAATGGCCTCTTGTGTGTCTCTTGTCCTTTCCCTTACTTTCATCCATCTACCTCAGCTGTTCCCATCTTTCCTTTATTTCACTTTCCCTCTATACCTTCCTCTTCCTCAGCATCTCTGCTCAGTTTAGACTTTTAAATTTCCCTTTCAGTATTCCTCAGGATTCACGGTCACTGCTACAGTCTGGCCTGTGCTTCATCCAACCAGGAAACTTCTGATCTTCAAAGGATAAAAGAGAATGAATTGTTGTACTGCCATAACATTGGCTTTTATCCACTTGGCTGGTGTGTTGCTGGATTAATCTTTAATTCTGGCTCATATCAAAAAGGTTCACAGACTCAGATCTGCAATTTGAAGAGAAGGTGTTGTGTGGTACAAAAACGTTAAAAGTACTTAAGATCAACATCAAAAGCTTTTAAAACCTTGGTAGAAACATCTTAATACATTCTTTGTGCTTTCAAATTCACGAAGTAAATCCATCTGGATTAAAAATTAAAAATTTAAAAGAAAATCCCCCAGAAAAAAATTTGCATTGACTCACTTATTTACCGTATCAAGATCATTTCTTATCATAATGGAGAATCTGCCTTGACAGTGATTATCTTTTCAATTTGCATTTTAATTGGCAGAAACTTAAACCTTGCCACAGGATGTGTGCGCCACGTGTGTGAGGGGGCGACTCACCCAACACCCACTTCATGATCAACATCTCTGTCCAGGAAAACTGGGTGGTTTTGACCCTGAAAACCTGTCGCGGGTGGTCTGTGATGGTCTCATTGGGAAGGTTCTTGACCCCCTCAAAGCGGTCGGAGGCGTTTATGACAAGGAGACCCAAGAAGATGGTGAAGGACACGGCGTGAGCAACAAACTTCATGAAAGGACTTCGCAGGATCTGACCAATCTGAAATAAAGAAGATTCAGGATACAATGAGACAGACATTCAATTGGGGGTGTGGGCTTACAAGTACTAATAAGGGACCAGGGCCTCTTTGTTTCCATGTATAATTGAACAGTTTATGATCACTCCCCTCCCTCACACCCACCAGAACAAGGAGGGGCACATGGCTACATTTGTTGGTGCATAACTGCCCCCAGTGGGATGTGAAACCACTTTTACTTGTCGTTTTCGTTATCTGGCTGAGTTCACTTATACTTTCCAAAACAACAGTTTGTAAATAATTTTTTTTGTGTGTCAGAGAATCTGGCTGAAGATCTTTCCATCTCTTTGGAGGAGTTAAAAAAATGACTATACACAAGTGTAAAATTGCAGCCAAACATAACATCTGCTAGTATTTGCTGAGATAACTCAGCGTTCATGCTTTCTGCAGTGTTTCTGAGATTTCGGTCCCTCAGAGATCAAAATCCGAAAAGCACCACTACACAACCATTTTCGCAGGCAAACAGCAGCTGTCATGGATGCACTCAACCACTGATCACCCTCACAGCAACATAATGCTGAATAACGAGATGAAGACAATCAGCAGAGTTTGTGGATACGCACCATATGGGGAGAACGTGAGGCAAGGTGGTGCTGCACAAGGAGCATTACACATGCCAATACACAGAGGGACCTTTTATAATTGCACAAAAATATGCCAAGAACACACAAATTCTCATCAACGCACAAACACAAAAACACATAACATGCACGCTTTCCACCCCATACAGACATTACTGAGATCTCCAACATTTGCCTCTCTGACCCCGCTGAGTTCAATATTAACTACCCACAGGATATCGCTATTCTCTGCATGCATACTAACACATCCGATTCAATAGCTGTTTCCATGCCACACACACCACTAAACCTTGTGGGAAGAGGTAGTCTGGTAAATCTTAACCCTGCAAACCTTCCTCTAAACCTCCTCCTGCTATTGGGATGACTCTGCCTCCTTCATTTAACCCATCTCTAGCGCCGATAAGGCCAATCCATCTCACCCCTCAGCCTAAATGAGATGGTTATCGTAGATCAAGCCTACTGCTGTGTGACGACCGCGAACCCCACAGGTTCCTTTTTTTATCAGTGTCATGGTGACAAGAGCTGATCTCCTCTCCTCCAACAAAATTGTGGCCCCTGGCAGCAGCAGCCACATGCGGGCTGAAGGGAGGAGGTTTGGTGCAAAGCGGGATTCTCAAAGGGCCAGAATGGAGCTGCTGTGTCCTTTATTATTCCCTAACATCTTTTCACCAGGGAGAATCAAGGCTGATGCACGCTGTGTGCAGAAAGGCATCTACTCTGAATAATTACTTGTCTAGATATGAGCAACGACCTCTTGTCATACAGTGAATTACACTGTATGTCTGCTTTGTGTTTTAATGACAACAGATTATGGGGTACAGCTACAAATGAGAACATTCTTAATTCTTTGCTCTCAGTTGTTTCTTTTCGCCACTTTCTCATTGTAACTCACACTAAAATACACAACTGGTCAAACTTGAACTTGCAGTCACCTGTTTTATTAAATAGAATCAGCTGTGCAGCAACGACAACCTTTTGCTTTGTTACTAAGTGTAGTACATTTAAATGTGATACATTTGTGCATCCTTATCGACAAGAGTTGAGATTCTGCAGACCATTCAATGATTTCCAGTCAGTGAATCGATGATATCAAGAACCAATGGTTTGTGACTCCCTCGTATGCATTGATTGTACCATTTTTATTGTAGTGACCTGGGTTTGAATCTCCCAACAGACACAAGACGAAAATGACAAGAAAAGACAAGAAAACAAGCAAAGGAACTATAAAGATGTGAGGAAAATAATCGAAACAGTTGGGTCCTTCTTTTCTTTCTTCCCCTTCCGTTTTTTCCTTGTTTCCCTTTACTTCCTTTTTACCCTCCTCTGCTTCATTTCCTTGTTTGGTACTTTTGCCTCATTTTCTGTTCTGTAGTTTCCTCCTTTTTTCATTCTTATCTCTGTTTCATTGAATTTCTTTCTTTTGGTTGGTTGTTTCCTTTTTTCCCTTGTTTTGTTTCCTTTATCCTTTGTTTCCTTACTTGTTTCCATTATTGTTTCTATCTATATCCCTTTTGTTTCCTTATTTCTCTCTGATTTTGTTATTTTTGTTCCCTTTATCCAAATTTTACTCTCCTATTTTGTTTTTATTTCCTTGTTTGCTTTGTTTTTCTCTTGAATAGTTTCCTTCATTTTTGTCCTTATTTTGTGTCCTTTATCTTTCATTTTGTTGTTTTTTCCTCCTGTATCGATTTGTTTGCTTTTAAATTTTTATTGTTTCCTAGTTTTCTTGTTTCTTTTCCTTCTTTTCTCTCCTATTCTTGTTTCCCTCTTTTGTCACTTTGTTTGATTTTCTTGTTTCCCTTTCTTGTTCCCTTCTTCTGTCTCTTTGCTACTTTCTTTGTTTTATTCTCAGGGCCTAGAGTTTATTTTATTACGTAATTTCCCTTTTAGCTCTACATCCAACTTTGGCCTGTCTATTCTCTCCAGCCTGAGTGATTGAAAACCCCTGTGTGTCATCCAGAGCCTTCATATTGCAAAGTAACTAGTATATATAGCCACCAGGGAAGCTTGATGTGCTGTATAAATCTAATCAAACACTGACACAGAGTTATTCATTGACATAAGAATGAAGCTTGTTTTCTGAGGGAAACTTGACAGGCCATATTTTATCTGTTGCTTGGTTTTCTTCTCTCACTCTATGTTTTATTTCTTTTCTGTCACTCAGGAAAGACCAAAAAAGTATTCTTGTGTGCACCCACCAGTTTATGTCCCATTACTCATGATATCATCATTTTCTACCCCCTTTAGATCATTCAGAAACATTCAATATCAAATATGCATCTGTTTTTTCATCACCCAGGAAACATATCTCTTCTGTGACGACTTATTTTTGAGCAACAAAAATATCAATGTGTTCGCCATCTCTCCCTGCAGATATGAAATTTAATATGATTTGGAGTTGTGATAATAGCTTGTCGCAGTGGCGTAAAAATGAAGAATATTATGCGCCGTAAGAGACGAGCAGTTGATGAGATGAGCAGAGCAAAATTGCACAATTAACACCAGGTGTGGGAGGGCACACGACACACAATAACCAAACAACATCAAAGCTTTATCTATTCAACATGTGTCTGTCTTTATCCATTTTATGCACCTTTTTGTCTCAACTGAACCAGCCAACACATTGGTATTAAGCATGCATAAATTTTATTTGTCTAATTATTAAATTTAAAAAAGTATTAGTGTTACGTTGTGTAGTTCAGCATTTAAGCATTAATACACACAAGTACATGTCACACTAAACATTAACAGTTGTCTTTGTGAAAATCAAAGTGTGTCATGACTGAATGCTCACTGGTGTTGCCGCTCTGCATCCTCTCTATCACACTTGAGAGCAGCTGCTGTCTCTCTCTCCTAGTCTACAAAATGACTAATTCAACAGTCACACCTGACATGAACCACTCAAGGCCTCAACACTATTTCTGAATCTAAAACAGCACGTGAACAAACACACACACACACACACACACACACACACACACTACTTGATGATGAGGTGGAGGATTATTCAGGTTGATGAGCAGATTTGCACACAGCTCCTGTGTAACTATGTGTGTATGAGTGTGTGTGTGTGTGTGTGTGTGTGTGGCTTCTGTCATATTGTCACTTTAGAGATTATAATTTGCTTGATGGCTTTTTAACTAAATGTGGCCTCAGGGCCCTACAGTCAAACATTGATTCTATGGTGCTCTTTAAACTGGAAATCTGTCATGTTTTTAGTCATCCCAAATATTTTGTCTGTCTGTCATTTTGTCCAAAGTTGAGTACCTTGGCTACTGTGACACACTGACATAAAATTTTGCTACATTTTCATCAACAGAAAAAAAATCCTAATGACCTTAATGGCTGGAAAGTATTATGTTTTAAATGCACAATACTTAATAACTCTAAAACATGGAAAACATAAGGAGTATTTTGTTGTTGTTGTGAAATAGCGGGGGAATGTGGAATTTGTTCATTTCAATGTTAAACAGCAACCACTGCAGATGAAATGAATATGAGTGACTCCAGCAGAAACGTTAATGGACGAGGTGATGTATTAACGTATAAAGGAAGTCAAAGCCAGGGGCTTGACTTGGACTTGGGCACAAAGACACAGAATTTACTTGTGATTTGCAAACATTTACTCGGTCTCAAGCCTTATAAATACTGACAGAATGGTGAAAAAGTTTACATTAGCTCTCTGTCACAGTAACATGCTGTTTCAGCACCTGGGTGTCAGGTATCAGCAAGAAAATCATTTTTTTTGTCAGCTGTCAGCATATTTTTGGAATATCTCCAAAAAATGAAGATGTCATGAGGCCTAATGAAGGATTTGTTTTTTGCCATCTATGAATCAGTTAATAAAATGGCGAAGCTAGCTCAGGCAATATGAGACCTGGGTGAGATGCTGAATGGTGGTCCTACAGTGAGAGGCATTTTCCACTTGGGAAGCCAGAGGAGCTCATAAGTGACACACTTGGAAAGCCTTGGCCTTCACCTGTTATGGCCATGACTAGAGAAAAGAGATGTCTGGGCATCCAAAAGCTGAAGGATGGTCTAAAAGTCCTTGTTTTTTTTTGGTTTTTTTTTAAAAAAAGAGCTGCTTACTCTGAAAAAACTGAGAAGTTCTCACAAAAAGCCCTGAAGATGCCATATCTTTACCTCAAGGGCTTTACAATTTGTATAGCATACAACACTCTCTGTCTGTTGGACCCTTTGTGTGCATGTGTGTTCATACCTTGCTACATGGCATTATCCAGTAGGCGATAGCCAGGAAGGGCAGACCAAAAGTGACCCCCAGCACTGTCCAGCATTTCACCCCAATGGACTGCTGTCTAAGACCGGGCAAGTTCTCGTACCAGATAGTCAGCAGCTGCTGCTGACAGTTTGGATGGGCAACAAACTGGAGAGAGAGACACAGACAAAAAATATAACTTAACAGAGAGTAAAGAGGAGGAGATGGAGACACAAGACAAAGGAGGTGAAGGGGAGAAAGGATGACAGGAGTAATTAGCAGCTGTAAGAGTTATCAATAAAATATCTGTCCCTATCTTTATGATTTTTTAAAGGTTTTTTTCACAGAACCCTTGAGGGGTCTGTAAAGTCTTTACAGCAGCAGCATACTGACATTGCAGTGCTACAGTACGTCTCTGGCAGCTACACTGATATCGCATTTGGCTTACAAACAGGACTGAATTGGCTTATTTAACAGACTGACAGCAGGCATAGCTATCTTTAGGTTCAAATTTTAAGATTAAAAAACAGCACATGGAGTATAAAATCTCATTTATTCTGGCACTTTTTAACCCAATGTTTTATACACACTCATTTAACGCAGCCAACAGCCTCATGTATTACTAGTAATGATCCAGTGATAAAAAATCTATACATTTTACCCTGAAACACATGTTTTTTGCTCTATTTTGCTGCTAATACATTAGAGTTTTTTATTTTTTTATTTATTTTTTAAATGTTATTGCTTTTTAGTTCAACTTGCACTTTTCTGCAAACTAGTCAAAGTATAATGTCCAACCTGAACTTCCTGTTTGGATATTAATGCCGAAAGGAGCACACTGAATTTATTTTCTCAATTTCTGCACAGAATGATGTATAACACTAATTACTGCCTTTATCGTGAAAAATAAAAGGCTGCACATGGCATTTTCTTGCATTTTTGTGCTATTATGTCAATTCAATGAGTGCAAAATGAGTGGTGTTCATTCAAAGGGCCTCTGGCTTTCCTCTTAATGTTAATGTTCAAGGTATCCCTGAGTAGCTGAGTGCTTTTCAAATTACAACACATTTACCGTGTATTTATTACAATTAACATCCATTTGTAACATTTCTGTATTCACAGTTTCCGCTCGGCTTCATTTAGAATGAAAAAAAAGTCAACATGCAGGTTAGCAAAAAATCAATTTCACATACTGTATGCAAAAAAAAGCAGGCAGCAAATAAGAAGCACTGTTTACAATCATTACTGGAGCTGCATGTTTGCTTTATTAGATAAAGCTGACATTTCAGCATCTGTTGACGACTTTAGTCCAAGAAAGGAAGTGATAAATGTAAGCAACGGTCTGGTGAGGAGGGAGAGGATGGATGTTTTTGTTCCAGCTGAAGAGAGGATGTGGACAACAGAGTAATCGATGCTTAGTGGGAGGTCAACTGGTGTAACGATCAAACTCTGTTTGCGTATTGTTTTTCGTTCACATCTGAGCTCCAAGCAGCAGGTTACCTGTCGTCAAACCTGCTCCCTCTTGATTTTCTTTGTTTTCTCCCTCCATCAGTCTTTCCCACCATGTCACCAATCAGCCATGGTCCTTGCATTAAGGGAGCATTTATCGGAGTTGACGATTGACGTCCTTTGCTCTTGTTTGTCGACTGAAATGCACACACTCACACAATGTGTGTGCACTCAATCATTTCTCCATTCAGAGAGAAACCACACACAAACATAAACACTGCACACTAAATTCTAGTTTAAGTAGTTTCCAAGAAGTGTCCAGTGACCAGTCTATTAACCAACTGACCCATGACACGAACTCTGTCTGAATCTGGCAACATGCAGTCAGGCTCCACCTGGTTTCCATGGCAACACACCCCTCCCTCCCTCCTTGCCTCTTGTGTAATTAGCTCATTGAGTATTGGTCACGCTCTCTTGTAAAGGATAAAAAGCACAGCTTAATCAAGCTGTGTACTGGCCAACACACACACAAAGACACACAAACACACCACCACCATGTACACAAACACACATGCACAAACACTCGGGACATGCCTGATTAAAGAATATGCAGCACATGAAGGTTATTCAGGAATGTGTGAGTGTGAAAAAGAGATAGAAATTGTGGTCGGAGAAAATGGGTATGAAGGATTTGGTTTGACATTTTGTACGAACACCTCAGCAGGGATTAGCTCTCTGACACAGAGGTTCGTTTGTTGTATACTCGGGCCCTCAGAGGCAGCGCACATGAAAATAAGACATGAATATACTGTATCTGAAAGGGCACAAAATGGCAAGAAGATACACCCTCATTTACACACACAAAAATGAACAAGTCATGTGAACACAGAGGTGAAGCACACCTGGGTTCTTCCATGCAAATCCACAGCACATATTATTAAATTATACATTTAATTTACTTTTAATTAAAAATTTAAACCACCACTTTACAATGTGTTTAAGTTGCAGTTTAAGCTTGTGTGGTAATGAGCATATGCAAATTTTAATAAGCCCAAACAACAAAATAATGTAAAACAAAACAAGATGTGGATGGGAGTTTTGTAATACTAATGATTCTTCATTTATCAGTGGGGACTTTATATACAGCTGGTATGGATAAGGCATCTTATCAAGGACTCTTGGCAGGGAGGAGAGTTGCATAATATCCTCTGTGGCTTTGGAGTAGTTTATGAAAAACTGAAAAAACAACATGTGATTACTGTATGTAATAGTGTTTGCAGTCTGAGCCTGAAATAACGTACGAATGCATGTATAACAGAAAGTCAGTTTACAATCTGGGTGCATGTCATTTGAAAGGCTTACTTATTTATCAACACTGGATTGTCCTACTAACCTGACAAGCCACATGCTTTGTTGCACAGAAACATCTGGAAAGGCTCTATTTAAACCGTTAAATACTTTGCAGGTGATTGGATGAACCAACTGTCCGTCACTGTCTATCGAAGACTAACTTTGACCAATCAGATTCAACAAACCCTATTACCAGCAGAGACACTTGGTAAATCAAACCTCTACAGAAGTCGGTTGGGAGAAGAGTGAAAATATTATTTCCATCAAGAAAAGCATTTAGAGTCGTTCTTTGCTCTTCTTTCAGGAAGAAATACTCTCCGGTTCTGATAGTACTGATGCTATAGCAGCATCTATGCTAACCTGTTTAGGGACCGCCACCATTGTTCGGCACAGCTGCTAGCAGACCCTCCTAAGGAGACAGTGATTGGCTCGCTCCACTCTTAGTGCTTGCTCAGACCCATGACATGGAGCCAGACCACACTGAATGCAGTACAACAGAAATGTTGAGCTCACGTGATCAGGATAGGTTTAACCAGGCTAGTATGCTACAAGAGATGCTATCGAGTTATAGTAAAAGTATGATACAATGTTTTTTGACATCTTCGTGTATGATTCTTCTGCAAGCGTCCCACAACTTTATGGAAATGCAATATTAAATTGCCTGAGTTCCATTTAGGGAAAGGTCAAATTTCGGAGAGATCACAACACTGAGATGGGACATGTACCCTGTTCTCGGTCTACGTCCAAACATTATGAACACCCTGGCCTCCTTTAAAATTTGCTGCTGTATGAAAAATGTAACACCACTTTCTGCTTTGGCACTAAACAACCTAATAGGTCACATGTACTTGCTCCTTTGTTTTCTTAGAGATATTTACCTTGTTGTTCATGATCCACAAGGAAAATATTCCTACAATAAGGTTTCGGGTTTTGCATGTTGAACAGTTGCAGTGACACTGAACAAGATGCTAACTACAACAGCAACTGAAGGTACTAGCAATACTTTACATAAAGTAGATGATAAATTCATCATTTTTTCGGTCATCTTACCTTCTTCACTTCATACTTGATGGCTAGTTTAACACGGCTGAGGCAGGGTCGGTTGTAGGGGCTCGGAGGGCACTGGTCCACGTCACCGTTCAGAATGGCTTCCACCTCCTCTGTATTACGACAAAGGTCCAACACACCCACCACAAAGTCCTTACACTGCATGGACAGCTTGCGGTAGTCATTCTGCAGGAGTCAGCGGTGGGGGAGGCAGAAACAGAGGGAACATGGAAGAAATGACAGAAAGGTTGATTAAAGCAGAATTTAAACATCAGCTTGAATCGATCGGGTGAAAAACTGGTTTTAGGCAATGTGACATTCTTCACAAACATAACTAGAGGGTAAATAAATCAAAACTTGAACAGTTCCTTCAGCCACCTCCTTTGGGTCTTCACCTCGGATCTTTCACTGTCAACTCTTAAACATTTATTCTTATTTTCAATCAGAATATGCACGGAGTGTTAGAAAACCAAAAGCATGATAATATTATTTGGTTCAAGACCTTTCAATCTTCAAATAAATCAGCTTGACTTTGCAAAAAAAAAAAATCTGCTGAGCGTATGTTTGACCTCCCATGTAAAGCAAAGCACTTTATTATTTTTCCAAATGCGGCAGGAGTTCACTTGACTTGTTAGCTTTTCAGCCATGCAAATTGATGTAAGTGTGACAAAAAACAACAACAACAACAAAATCACAGCTCTCTCATGGGCACACCATACCCATGCCCACTTAAATCAAATTATTTTCAAAGTAATGTCACATTGGAGATAACCTGATCCTTGTTACATTCCCAAATTTTGTACATTGTAACAACTAACGGTCACAGGTATGTACTACAAAATCTGAATTTAAGGGGTCCACTCTGCTTTTGTTTTGCTTATTTTAAATGCTAATTTAGTACATTTCCATTCACTTGATTTTACGCATTTTTAATTTGCAAATAAAAGAAAATATGATTAGAAATGTCTGAAATGTTAATAAGTAAAAAATAGTGCAAGGTAACTAATCCAAAAGAAATATCAAAAAAGAAAAAAAGAAAAGAAAATAACGACAAAAAGACCATCAGAGATAAATATCACAAAGGTGAGGGGAAGAAAAGGAAGGAAAGGGGGTGTGAACACAGAGGGCACTTAATTCATACTTTGCAGTCTTGTTGCACTCTCAAGGAATATTTGCATAACAATGTTCGATGAAAATACTCATTTGCATTTTATTTTGCCAGCTTTTGCAAAATTCAATAAATGTGTATTGGTTAATGGAAAATCAGAAGATAGAAAGTTGCACAGGCACAACTGCAGTGCATTTATAGCTTTATTCAGGATTATAATACACACCTACGGTAACTGGCATTTCTGCTTACCGGGACAGGTGTTACAATTAAGACAGTCAACAAGAGGCCAGTAAAAGGTCAGCATGTGTCCAAATTTTCATGAAGACAAAAAAATAAAAACAAACCAGTAGCCCGAGCATTTGTAATAATTTATGAAGACCAAAACTTGGATCTTTATGTGTAAAAAAAACCCCCAACTGCATTAGAGTTATGAGTTTGCAGCTTTCCATTCTCGTTATTAATGTCTGCCTTTGAGCAAGCACTTTACTAGGATGAATGCGTGTTCTCTCTCAGTTTTTAATCAATTATATGAAAACTCTCTATTGTTACTTATTTGTTCTTTTTTATTGACATTCTGGCGGATTAAAGTGTTTACTGAAGCCGCACTTCACAAGCCATGAAGTAGAGGTGACCTTTGAGAATTGCAAACAAATACAGTGATGCCACACTCATAATACAGGCCCACCAAACTCCTGAAAAATAGACAAGATAATAATTTGAGCACATCAGATAAAAAATATTATCTCTTAGGAGTTTGGGGTTCTGTCAAGTTCCTCTTGCAGGGGATGGAAACTGCTTAAAGTTACAATCTCATATTGTAGAACGGAAAAGTTGATTTGCAGCTTTAATATCAGGAACTCTGGTACTTGATTATAACTGCGTCCAGCACACTAAAATTATTAATTCCTTTTGGGCTTTTCAGACAAAAGGAGGTGTCTTTTTTTCCCTCACACAGCTTTCAGCCATCCCTTCTATCTTGTGCTCCTCACAGTTCACTTCCCTACTTTTTTTTCTTTCAACTCCCTTCATCCTCCTGCCTTGTTCTGTTCCTTAACAGTTAGCTGGGCTGGAAAACAGCCAGCAGATTGGAGGTTCCGGCGGGCTTAAAGTCCCTGAGGACTGACTTGCATTATGCATTTACTGCTGTGTTTGAACTGTGTGCAAACATACCATTACATTACTTTGTTAAACACAGGTCCCCAGCAAAGTACTTTGACAAAGTGGATCTCACCAGTTCTGTTTTCACTTTCTCTGAGGGCACACTTTTGCAGCAGGTGTAATAAAATACATATGTAGAGTGTAGTACCTAGATACTCAACCGGCGGCCCGCAGGCCAAATCCGGCCCACGGGGAGCTTTCTTGTGGCCCACGACGCCGAGAAGGCCAAACTTTTCGCCTTCTTGGTGTGGTCCTTCTCGATCGACGCCTCGGCGTCAATTGGTCGAGGTCGATCGGACAAGGTTTTACCTGGTTCTCATAGTGTATGAGAATTATCCACTTAATCTTCAATAAATTGGAACATCAAAATTATCAGAATAGTTTGTCAACTCAGTTACTGATATAATGAGATGTGCCTGCATATTATTAGATTACCTGAGTGGTGCACAGAAAGTTGTGTTTTCAGCACTACTTTTAAATTCTGAGTAAATGGTATATGGCATTATACAGTATATCAGTGTAGGCCTGGCATTATTCTGTTTTTCTACCCAGCACTTTGTGTATATTTGTCAGTCTCTGTTGCAGAGGACTTTGGATTTCAGACGGACTTTGAGGCCTCCTCTGCTGCAGGCCTGGCATTATTTTCTGTTTTTCAACTCAGCGTTTTGATGTTATAATGCGTAAATCTAGATTTGTTGTGATAAAGAAGCTTATGGTTGATATTTTGGTTGCCTAATTTACAACAACAAACTTGCTATGGATCGAACATGCTTGTGCTCAATGCTTAATATAATATTAAAATAACAAAATCATATTTTGACTGTGGTGCATTTTTATTGTGTTTTATATTTTAAGTATGTCAGCATCAACTTCATTATGCTTGTATGATGTATT
>JAPZDX010000025.1:12696510-12708593 GCA_029783625.1 Naso annulatus
AAGAGAACCAATCAATTTCAAGTCTCGAACTGCCCTCTGCTTGTTGATATTTCTTGTGCTCTGCTTGACCCCTGAAAGGGCCTCAACTTGTGTAGTGAAGTGCAAACTGACTGTACATACATCTGTCAGGAAACAGAGCATCACTTCTCACTGTTTCCACCTCCCTTGCTTGTTGAGTAGAATTATATCATCAGCAAAACTGGAGCATATGAAAGGCTATCATTCAATAAAATTAGATAAGTTCCTTCTAAAATGAAAGATGTTGATCTTGTGCCTGTATTTATTGATTTCATTACTCAGTAAAAATATTTTTATTGCCACAGCTGTTTTTTTTCTATCCACAACTCTAATGCAGTACAGTTTACTCTATGTACAGCCTGTATGTTTAGCTGTATGCAAATGAGCATGCATCTTCGCATGCTTCATCATTGCTGACTCTGAATTTAAAGCAGTTTAATTTGCATTCGTCCTATTATCATAATTTTTAGTCATGCATGTCAAACACTCATCCAAGGCATCAAATTAAAGTCATACATGGATACACAATCAAATAAACCTTAATCATATTATTTTCTGAAAGGCTTTAATAATAGACAAGGATTCAAACTCAACCACAGACCATTTTTGATGCAAATATTTCATCTGGACAAACACATTGAGACTTATTTCAAAACTATGACAAAGTCTGCAGGGCCAATATCCTCAAGAGAAGTTCCCATTATTAATGCCAAGCTTCAATACTGGTTTCACACACACAAACTTAGTGGCCCGGCTGCCTTAGTGAATGCTTCACTGCCCACCTGGCAGAGTGAGAAACGGCTGAAATTCAAATGAGGTGTCTCAATTTTCCCAAGCATTTAAAGGAGGTGAAATATTGGTTTTCAGTGTCAGCTAATAATCATGCCAGCATTGCTCGAGGAGTTTAAATCAAAGAGAGTAAAGAGCTATGCTGCAAAATGTAAATGCACCTGCAATGACACCGCAGAGCGTATATATAGCAGTAGTACGTGCTACTAGTTTAGTTTTAACTCTCCATGGTTTGCTGACATTACCACTACATTTGCTCTTGAGCAAGGCACTCACCTTTCACAGCTCTAGAGCATAACCAACTAACAGTGATGTTCTGCAAACACAAGCTCACTGGATGTTATATGTTATTTATTAGTATCAAATGCTATTAGCCAAGAAAAAATGATGCCATTCAAACTATTGACAGTTAATAAAGACAGCTGACATATCACCACTTATGCTTAATGTAAAAAATAAAAAAGTTAAAATATGCAATGGGGAATAACGTGCCCCCAGCATAATCTGCTTCTTCACTTCAAGGATTCTTGAAAGAGTATCTTGTGATTTTCTGCTGATTATCACTAAACATTTGTCAAGAAATACAAAAACATATTTGCTCATTCATGTCCAACAAACGTTCAAAGCTAGAATTTCCAACTGAAATCAAGTATTTTTAACAATCTATCTGTGTAGTCTATTGTAGGTCAGCCAGAGACATTTCTGTTTTTAAAGCTGACTGTTTATAGCAAATTTTCTCACAGTCAGATTCAGAAGCAAAGCCTGCTGCTATTTAATGGGGAAAGCTGCTGTGAGTCACTGATGGTAACACATGAATGAAAAAGCTGATGTCTCTCTCACTCAGCACAATACTCCATACAGAACTGAAGCTAGAGGGTTTAACAGTCACATTTGTTAACTATCAATGTACTATAACTTAACATCCTCACATTTTAAATTTAAATAAAACAATAACACCTGTTCTTACTTCCTGTTTTTGACAATTTGGGGATGCAAGATTTTTCTCTTGACAGCAACAATGACCTGGAGATAATTTTAACAACTTTGAGTCTTCTTTTTTTAACATCACGTAGTCTAAGTAGGTAGCTAAAATAAAACAAAGAATATTTTGCACAGTCAGATGTTAAACATAACTGAACAGAAGAATTTAGGAAGACTAAGGGCAGACAGATGGAAAAAAGGGTGTATGCAGGTTACATAAAGTCTTTAGAGGCATCTGAATTCCTCTGACGTGATAATATTAAGGTTCAAGGTGACTGGAATGTGCTGCTGCAATGGATATGAAAGTTATTAACAATACGAGTGACAGGAGAAGACAAGGAGAATGAGGGAAAATTCTGTCTATGTTCCTTAAGAGAGGAGAACGTCAGCTTGTACTGTCTGCACTCCTCTTATTTTATGAGCACAGTGTCAGAGTTAATGATGAAAACTCCTCTGTCTGAGGCAGGGAGAGCACAGTATGTGTACACTGAGTCCAATGTGTTTTACCAAAGTAAACATCTCCCCCATGAAACACGAACATTGTTTATCCTGCCACCTTGTAGCTCGGTCGAGGTTCCTGCTCGTTAACAGGATGGAGTGTGTGTGTCTGTGTGTGTGTGTGTGTGTGTGCGAGACAGAGTCTCTATACTGTAGCTGAACCCATGGAGCACAAGAGCTGACACCAACTAACAAATTCTGGCTGTCAGATGAAACCCTATCTCAAAATAATGACAAGGTAAAAATGTCCTGTGCTATGTTGGGTGACGATGTATTTTTTATGTTGGGTTTGGAAAATGTTTCATAGGTCTAAAGGGTACCAGTGTTTTCTCGTCCAATAAATAAATGAGCGTGTTACTTCTCTGAAAGCATCTAAAAAAAACTTGAAGTAGGGTTGTGTGTTGGTGCAGATACCAACGTTATGGATAAACAGTTATCCACATCAAATAAAAGTTCTTTTATGGCATTACAAAACTCGATATTTTTACTGTCAACTGCTATTACAAAAACACAATGGGCTGCCAGTCAAGACAGTATGGCATGATGTCAGCAAGTGGTTTGTGAAATAGTGTTTTCAAATACAGAGTTTGCATTATGACTGTTGTCATAGAAGTGACCATATTTTGACGAGTGGGTGCATAACCTCGCCTTAATATCACTTAAACAGGTGAGCTATGCAGAAATTTAACCAGAATACAGATGCACTTTTGTGTGCCACACTGTAAACTGTAAACTGATTTTTCAGTATGGGGCACTAAAAGTATTGATGGGCTTTTCAAGCTAGCCTTTAGTGGCCTTTTGAGGTCACTTCCATTTCTTGTTTTTCAGATTGATGGTCGCTATCTGTATTGCTGTATCATATCATGAGAATTTCCTTCAGTTTAGAGAAAAGACTGGTCAACATGAGTTCTTGAATCAGAGCAAAACAAACACAGGTTTAATTTTTGGGTTATTTCCAACGACTCTTTAGCTATTTGTAGAGAATAAGGTGTGTGTGTGTGTGTGTGTCTACGTGAGTGCACATGTGTGTTTCCCCTTAGAGGCAAACAGGAAATGGTGGCCTCTGCAAGTAATTGGGCTCAGGTGCTCATCCACAGACTGGGACCCGACATTTCTTTCCACTCGCATTTACACACAAAGAAAAGACAAATATGCACAAGCAGGCTTTGCATTTTGCTTTCAATCCTTTCAACTCCCTTGTCTCTGCTCCTTTTTTTTATAATCACTTTTCCCCATTTCACCAGCTTGCTGTGCTCCCCTGCTAAGTCCACTCTGTCCATCACATTCACAAGGCTTTCCTTTCTCCTCCTCCTCTTCCTCAGTCTTCTCAATGTGCCCCAGGACTGAAAGGAGAAAGTTTGGAGAAACAAAAAGGACAGCGGCGTCTTGTAAAATATGGATGAGATTGCGCTGTGTAGGGTTTGAGCTCTGACACAAGACAGTGTGGAGGCTGGGAAGAATAAAAAATGGAAGAAAATAACCTGTGAATGTGAGACCTACTTCTTGCAGCTGACGACACATACTGTGATCTACAGGAGTCTGAGTCGGGCAGTGAAAGCAGGGACTCAAAAAGACAGGGAGGAAAAAGAAATCCAGAAAAAAGACAAGAAGGTAGAGGCACAAAACAGGAGCAAGATGAAGGAATGAGAATTGATTCAAAGCCATATTGACTTCTTTGATAACTATTAATCTCCTGAAATAAAGTAACTAATTGTTTAATTCAAAGGTAATAGAAACAAAGATGTGCTCCCTTCAATCAATCTTAATTTCCTCCATAGCAACAGAAGCAAACTGCTGCAACTTTCTAATGAAAGGCGATTATTCTGTAATGAATTACAAAAACTAATCTTCTTATTTCTGTCGTCTCTCTCTGTCACCCCACCTCCACCACCTCGCTCCCGCAATCACATTACCTCTCCCACAGGTTTCTGACAATAAGATCGCCGCACACATTGTTCGTGATTTGGCAAAACACATTTACAGTGAATTCATAACAAGAAGAAAAGCTGATTGAGAGTGGCATCAAAGAGCAGTACCGAGGCCTGAAGAATTAAATCCATCACCCTCTCCGGTGTATTTAAAAGATTTTTTATTATAGTCTAAATTGGAGACTGAAAATAAAGACGGGTGGTGGGGGAGGTGTTGCGAAAAGGTTATTCTCTCCCCACAATCAAGCATATGAGGAGATATGTGGAGTTGCCTGAGAATTGCCTGGCTTATCTACCATGGTGCAGAGCAGCCACTTGTCTCTGTCACATTACCTCTCTGTCTTTCTCTCTCTCTCTGTCTTCTACGTCCCGCATCCCGCCGTCTCTTATCACACTCATTCAGTGACACTTCACCTCATTTGCAAATTGAACATCTCTGAACGGCGGTGCATAGGTGTGTGTAGCTGTGCATTTGTCTGCGAGGTTCGTCGGTGTGGCTCTGGTCAGTCACCGAAAGTAATCATCTTTACCATGTTACTCAACACCACCAGGGAGGCATTTTCAGGAAACATGGCTGCCATTCAACCTGGGGTTATCATACAAGCCCACACACAGACGTATACAGGCATGAAATTACACAGCACCTAAAATATAATCAAGACCAAGACCTCTTTCACATGGCAAACTAATTGCAAATCCAATACAAAACTGACTTCATTGAAATTGAAATAAATATGTATAATTCCTTTGGAGAGGCGACAAATTGACATCAGAATGACCTTGAAATTATATTTTTCAGCACAATTGACACCCTGTCCATGAGAGAAAGCATATGAAAGGAGGCAAGAAGGAGGGCAAAGAATACAGTTGTGAGTTACAAAACATACATCTATTTCATGACAACCACACACACCAACACAGAGTGTTAAATTTTCAAAGGCAGTATTGATTGACAGAGAAGGCAGGAGCCAAATAATAATGATGACTCTAGAGGTTGGCGGCTGGAGCTGTAGGACGTCAAACTTCTGACATTTTAAGGAAGAAAAGCTTTCGTTTTCAGATGCACAGAGTGTGAAAAAAACTCACACATTCAGGCATTCAGGCTGACTTTACGCTTTATAGAATAGAATAGAGATCATTTAATTCTTTGTATAACACAAGAGCAAACTGTTCCTGCCTCCAAAAAACAAACCAACATTTCAGACAACTGCAAATATTTATAGCGTCTGAATATATAAACTTGACAGCTTACTAATCAACATGTTTCTTACCTTTAGAAAACATCCACTCAGTTATTAAAAGGACAATTTGAAGGACAATAAATCACGGTTAAAAGGCAAAAAGTTGTTCAGTTATGCAAGCACGAATACTTAAAACCAATGACCTTTAATTTACACACCGAAGTTAAACCCTTTATTACTAACTTTACAAGCTTTGCTCTTAATTGTACGCAATGAAAAAGAAAGTAAACTAATCTAAGAATAATAAATTGAAAAAGAATTTTTTAAGATAAAAATGTGAAAGATTTTTTTTCTGCCCTCCCTCCTTCCCTCCTCCTCCTCCTCCTCCTCTCTCTAATGGCCTTAATAAATTATTAAAACTGTGTTAAACAAGACGCAAAGTTTAATTAACTTGGGCTGCCCCTGTTGAGCTGGAAATTAAACTTTTTAACACTTCCTCTATTGTCTTCTCTTAGTCAAGCTCATGTACATTACATCACTCAGTGCCTTATCTAATATTCAGTAGGGATGAAACAGACAGTAAATGCAACAGCTAATCCTCTGCATCCTGTTTCTCACTCTGCACAGCAAAGAAAATTAATTGACCAGTATTTAAAGTTACATGAAAAGCCAGGGGTCATATAAAAAGCTTTAAATCTTGCGGGAGGTGTTCATTAATAACTCCAAAGCTACAGTGGAAAGTAGAATGTGTAAAACATACACTTATCCTTTTAGATCTGACCAATTCAGGATGTAAATAAGAGCATCAGGCAATCCAAAATCCCACAAGGAATAGTGAAATGTCATCTATTTAGCTGAACCCTGCAAACTTCCCAACGTGCTAATTTAGCTTCTTCTACAAATACAAAGGAGAACATCCAAATTGAGCAAATTTCATGTGCTAATGAAGACTGTGTGACTGTGTTAGAATGACCACAAAAGCTTAGTGAGTGGACCTCAAATTTTGTACTATTCTTTGCTGGCAGGATATAAATTCCTCTCCATATTCGCACGCTCACTGTTCATCCTGTGGATGGGCATGTGCCGTGTACTGATGCATCCCATCAGCCATTTCATCTGTTCATCTCCTTCTTTAAAATAAGGAAGTCTGTTTGGACATAAATTGGTAAAACTTTCTGACATCCAACAAAAGCATGATTATTGTCATGGTATCCATACAACATGAGTTCTGTAAGTCCTATAAGATCCATCTATTGTTTTAAGGTCCAGTTTGTAGGACTTAGTGCCAGCTAGTGATGAAGTTACAGACTTCTCCTAAATGAAAAGCCTTTCACTCATGCTCCCCATCCAAGCTACGGGAGAACCTGTGACTGCAAAACACGTTAAACAAACAAACAAAAAAAACCTGTCAAAGGTTAAAGGTCCTCTCTAGAGCCAGCATTTGATTCGTCCATTCTGTGCTACTGTATATGGCACAATCTGTGGGAGAGAACTCGCTTCCTCTCTAGATATAAAGACATATTACTCAGGCAATGAAAACACATTGATTTGTACTTTCAGGCCATTATACAGTAATTAAAACTACTTTTGAAAATTCTATTCCATTTTTTCCATATTCTAGATCCCCTAAGTCCTGCACACTGGCCCTTTAAAAAACACCATTTGGATATTAAGCCAATCGATCAATTTGTCCACTTGCAACAAAAACATCGAAATCCAGTTAATTTCAGCCACACATTTGCCTCAGGGGGCTTGAATTTAAAAAAAAAAATACATAGGCTACATACTCAGTACAGTCTAATCACTGACCACCCAACCCCCTCGTTCTTATGCCTACAATAAGAGTCATTAGCATACAATAGTTTCTCATTATGAATTATCACTCTACTTTTTGCAACAATGTGAATGTCCCACTAAGAAAAACAAGAGAAGATTTTCAATCACATCAAAGAAGGAAGTGGAGTGCTGCTCCTTTTTACAAACATTGGACAATTTATATATACTTGGTAATTAAAGGGTCTTTCCTCGCAGTTAATTAAATTTTCCATGCTCAGCTTCCAGGCCAGATAAATATAATACCACATTCAGGGGTATTAGGAAACCCTCATTTCTTGCTCAGCTTTCCCCTTTATCTGGTTCTGGCCTTCAAAGCCTTCACGATAATGGGAGGGAGGAAGTGAGAGGAGACGAGAGAGGAATGAGAACAGAGAAAGAGGATGAGACAGCCGCTTGCAGATTCTCCTGTCCAATTTTATTTTCATTAGTGCTCATCACAGACTTGTGATTTGCAGCCACTCACTAGCTTTCCTTTCCTTTTTTCCATTCAAATTTCACTCTTTGGTCTCATCATCACCCTATTACACAATAACACACACCAACCCACACACACACACACACACACACTGACTCAAGCATATTTAACAGGTACCTTTCTCTTCCCTTTCAAACTTCAACCCAAATTTTACTAACCAGGACAGAAGTACAAATTCTTCTATGGAAAAATAAACACAAATAGCTGCCCTTTAAAGAGAGTCAGCTTAGAGTTTGCATGGGAGCCCACAGTATCAAGTATGTATTATGTGAGAAAAGATAAGAGACAAGTGGCTGCAGTGTAAAGATAGCATCATCACTTTGGTGAAGGAAGTAGATGAGAAACCATCTGAACAAGTGAGACAGAAAACACATGACAAGAGAAGAATGCAGGAGCCCAGTATCAGCCCTCCACAGTGATAAATGGCACTATATATGAGTGTAATAATAGAGGTACACAAAAGCACTTAGAGTCACCAGAATCTACACCCTTGCTGGAATTTTACAGCCACTAGCAGTCCATTGCAGCAACAAACTGCATATTTAATGGCAAAGGAATCATAACAAAACAGGACTGTAAATTGCTTGCAAAAAAGGCTGGTGTTATTTACTATAATTAAATTTATAGCTATTGCTTTTATTACTTTCTATTTCTGTTTGTTTGTTTTTTTTTTTTTTTAATCAAAGCACATTAATTTCCTTTTTAACTCCTATTTAGGTGTAATATTTTCCATTGGCTGACAAGCACATGAGATATATTTAAAAGAAGAGTACTGGTGTCATATGTGTGTGATACCTCCCCCAACCCCCCACCCCGGCAGCAGATAGGCTACTGTCTCTATGCACACAATTACAAAATCAAGAGTGACTTATTGTGCAAGAATTACACTTGATCTCTTGTCTTTTTGTGAAGTTACCATACACTAGGAAAGCATCACTGATAATTCTATCTAATTGCCCTCACTCAGCAGCTGACATTCTCAAATTCAGCTTTAGTGCTTGACAGTGCATTAAATCTCTCAGTTAATTGAACTAGTTCAATCCAATTTACTTCATTTCGGGGTGTGGATTTATATTAAAAAATGTACTGGACATCAAAACAGGAACTTATATCAACCTACATAGATCCAAAATTCTGTTAATGTTGTCTAAAGCGCATCAATAGACCTGTGTTTTATACTGTGTGCTAATTTTGAGAGGATTTTTTATTTTTTATTTTTTAATCAACGCTGTGTGCTGCCCTCTTCAGTCAGCACACACAGTTGTATACACTACACTGTACACTATTCAGTAATATATTACTTTGACATGTGGGTTCATGAATGCCGACAAAGACATGATTAGCCTCATGGCTGAATTTTATTCTCTACATGTTCCTCTTTTTATAATCATTAGCAGTATGCAGGGACATACAGTACAGCAGTCGACCCTGAACAAAGAGACCAGCATGGAATAGTTGAACTTGCCTTAAATTTTTTTACTCCGTGGATTTAATTTTCGAGAAAGACTGTGATAAAGCAAACCCCTGAAGCAAAGAACAAAAAAAACAAAAAACGACAACAAAAAAAAGAACAGACTGTGACTCTGGAGCACCAAAGGGTAGAATATGTTTTTATCGCATTTCCGATCTGTAGAGGAGTTTTTGCTGCAGGCAGCTCCAATTTGTGCCACTGAACCAGAGCCAAACTGGCTAGCAGCCTTAATTATCGTTATCATTTAAGCAGGAAAAGTGATCAAACATGAACAGGAAATTGGGCAGGGTTGTGCAAACAAAAGCAAGAGTGTGCTCATATTACAACATATTAACTATGTTTATGGATGGCAGGCAACTTGGTGCATAAGACAGGAAGAGCAAACAAGGTTAACAAGGGGAGAAACTGGTGGCAAAAGTTACTCTCTTTCTATGTCTTTATGAGTGTATGTTTTTCTGTGTGTGTGTAGGGGGGGAATCCCTTGAGCATGCTTGTCAGACTATTAAAACACACATCTGCATCAAGATTAACTGTTGCCCAAATCACTACGAGTGCCCTGTGAGCCTAACACATTTTCACACTCCCTGCCTCCCATGTCTTATGTTATTTTTCTTTTTAACTCTTACTCATTGAAAAACAAGACAAAATATTTACAACTCTTCCTAAAGGATTTGTGCTATTGACAAAAATAAATAAATTATTAAACAAATAAACAAATGTAAAATCAAACAATTCTCATTTTAAAATCCACATTTACAATGTCATTGGCATGATTAAACCCCAAAAGATGAAATAGATCTCTACATCAATGCAGAGAGTTTGTTTTTCATAAAAACCTCCTGAAGAAGGGTGTCCTCGTAGCTCAGTGGATAGAGTGGGTGCCCCTCGCTGCAGTGACCCTAGGTTCAAATCCACCCTGTAGCCCTTTGCATGTCATTACCTCTCTCTGAGAGAGTGTAACACCTGACAGTGTTAGATCATATCCTATGCAAAGAGTTGGCCCAAAATCTTCCTACAAAATTACTTAAATCTGACTTAAAGAAGCTGATGGCACTCGGTCTGTTCACACTCCGTGGGAAAACAACACTCCAGCAACAAAGAGCTGCTCAGAAGGAGGAGAGACCCTGAGAGGAGCAGTATCAGGCCATCGAGAAGGATGCCACGACTAATTATAACACCATCTCATCCATATTTTGCATTATTCTGGGAGAATTTCACATCTTGACCAACTTAATTATGTCCCTGATTTTTGTATTGGTCACCATAGTGTAGAAATGAAGCAAATCAAATTCAAATTGCACTTTCTGGTGAAGGACTCCTCCTTTTATCAGTTGCCCCCCATTTCTCAAGTCCTTTGGCTCAGTATTGATGGTCAGCCTTCAGTAATCCGTCCTAAAATGGTACCAATGCACTGTAGACTATCAACCCACCTGACAACCACACTGCAAGTAACATTTGTTGGAGTTAA
Source organism: Naso annulatus (assembly GCA_029783625.1). NCBI lineage: Eukaryota > Metazoa > Chordata > Actinopteri > Acanthuriformes > Acanthuridae > Naso > Naso annulatus. The sequence continues at coordinate 12,707,156 of JAPZDX010000025.1, forward strand.
GAAACACAGGTTTTAGCTTTAGCTCTCTGCAATATGTCAAAACCAGCCTGACACAACTCTCCCAGTGAACCTCAAAGCCTCTGTCTGTCTGGTGGTCTGATGTCAGTCAGGTTTAATGTGATTATTACTTGGACATAAGACAGAAGGAGCAGATATAGTAGTTTCTCAGAGAAGATGAAAGGAGTCTTTCTCCTGATTTGAAAGAGACAGAGTGAAAGACATCAGAGAGCAGACTCGGTATACCAATAACAACCCCGGGCCTCATTTCCTAATCACAGCTCTAATGAAGATGAATTTGTAGCTTGTGAAACACACCGAAGCTGTATGTGTGTGTGTAGGCAATGCACTTTATGTTTAATGAGGGAGTGTTTGCAAGTGCTTACTCTTAGGAATGATATAGACAAATATATATGAATGTGTTTGCATTTGCCAGTTTGCATGTTAGTATACTTTTTCGCACATCTGCCCGCACAACCAATCTGTGTGTGCAACAGGGTATTTGATAATTTTCTTTGTGCATGCTGATGTAACTGATCTGCATAACAAAGCGGTATTCATTGTGAGCTACAAGCTGCACTTCCCGCTGGTAAACTACTGTAATGACTTATTATCCCTGGGGGGAGAAGTATTAAAGCAAAGTATGGTAAGCTATCAACTGATTGGACAACACAAACAACAAAATGTCAGCTCAGCTACTTTAGTTATGGTTCCATGGCTGCTGTTCAGCTGACTGCTCATTAGTTTACTGCAGCACAAAAAGCCTGTTTTGGTATTACATTATGACTCGCAGTGTGCACAAACGTGGTAAAGTGCATACTCATACATTCAGAATACTAAATAAAACTACTTTATGATTCTTGCCCTCTGTTCTTCTATTTGTTTCCAAATACCCGCTTCAAATCTCACTTTTGTTCTCTTGCTGTTTTTATGTCTCTCACAGCTGTGTTGGCAATGACTCTCGCTGTGTTAAGAGTGCAGTTTGGAGCGTGTGCACGACAGCGGAGTGTCTCGATTGCAACAATACAATGTGTTGCTGCAAATGTGCTTATACTGTGGAAAAAAGACACAACAAACACAAAATATGAGAATGGACGAATTGGAAGCGCATCTATAATACATTTGCAAAATAAAAACATGTTTTTCTGATAGGATCGCATCAAACCTACAAGTACAGTAATTATATGTAACACGAAGAAGAGAGCTAATGGAAATGAATAGACATATTTCATACAAACATGGAGAGAGAAAAGGGAGACTAGTGGTTCAATGAACACAGTAAACTTGATTAGATAGACTTGCTGGATGTGAAAAATTAACCTCGATCATACAGTATCTGATATCCAATACTGAATCCTTCCGGCAAACTGGTGTGTTACAGTACATTTACATGCTCCAGATGGCTGATCATAAATAAGTAACATCAGAACAGCCTGGCTGT
>JAPZDX010000025.1:12712729-12728547 GCA_029783625.1 Naso annulatus
AAAGCCCCAAAAAATATCTTTAAAAAAAAAAAGGTAACTGTATTTTATAACAGTTACAGGAAAAAATGCTTTATACTTCTATAGATCCATACATAGTTGTTAAATGTTGATGTTTGCCTTTGTTCACCCTTGTTGTCCCTGTTTGCGTCTGTGCTTGTAAGTACACTGAGGGCAATGGAAAACAAACATCAAATTCCTAGTATGTGTCCTAGTATGTGTATACATACTACATGACCAATAAAACTGATTCTGATCCATGTATTTTGTTGTGTTTGTGTCTTTGTTTCTGGAACGCACCATTGCTTCTATAACCTCTACACTGTGTCCTCCACAGTGTGTACCAGAGTGAGTATCGGTCCCAGGCTCCCAGCACTAGCCAACCTTCATCCAGCAGCTGTCCATTCCTCCTGACTCCTGCTACTAGAGCTAAGTTTTTAGTTGTTATTGATTATTTAATAAATATAAGTGAAATTTTAGTCCCTGTGTTGTCTACCTCTTTAATAATAAGTACCTGTTTTTTTTTTTTTAGGTTCATAAAAGTACTTTGCACTAAGCAGGTTTTGGTCTCATTAGTCGGTGATTCATATGCACTAATATTTTTTAGAAAGCAGGAAATTATGTCTTTCTTAAAGAAGAGGCGCAAGGGCCACTCCTTAAATATTGGCCTGGCTGAGGCTTTATTTCATGCTGTCTTTCCATGCCTAAATGATAGTCCAAGTCCGGTCCTACACAAGAATGACTTTCACTGTGCTGCTTTTTGGTATGACTGAACTTTACACAGCAGCCATCCATGTTGCCGTGTCACAGCATTAACATTTGTCATTTTACGCCTATAACACACACCTTCAAGTAGACAAAACACTGTCAAGGTACAGTGGCCACAACCCAACTGCCAGAGTAACTGCCTGACATCATAAATTTCAGCAGCTGATGTGTGAAAACAATCACACCTTTATGCTTCTTTATATTCAATTTTATATTATGACAAGTTACTGTAAGTTTAGGCACAAATTGCCTGGTTTGTCGAAAACAGGAAAATATTCTGTTTAGGCTTAAAATGCCTGTTTTTGCTGCCACAGACACAGCAGGAAAATGTACTAATGTGCCATTCAAAATTCCTGGTTTTGTCTGTTGAAACAGAAGGTGAAGTGGTCTCAAGTTATCAAGTGTGTGTCTGGTAAAGTGGTCTGCTCAGCTGTTTCACTTCGCTATCACACCACTATTGCACACACATTGCTCCTCCTAATGAGACAGTCAGCTCATATTCATGTTATCTAAACCATGACAATTTGATATGCATTATTGAACAGTTGATATATTAAAACAATGAAAAGTATAAAATTTTAACATATCCGTGGTTTTCACTAAAGTGTTATTGCACATTTTGAATGAGAACTTTATGTCCACAGGTTTTAATGGAAAACATTATCTGTGGGGTTTTGGCATTGTTGCCTTTACATTAACTGTTTGCTCTACTCAAAGGAAATATCTCTTGGTGTGAATATATAACTGTTAAGTACTTCAATATAAGACAAGCAAAGTAATTTCTCTGAAAATAAATAATGTCTTTGCAGTGTATGCTTGTACTATCACCCGTCTCTTGGACAGTTTCCTTTAACTTTCCCTCAGCTGCTCTACATGTTCACTCTTTATTCCCTGTGGATTTCCATCTTTAATTCTGTCCTGACTGCTCGTTGAAAAGCTTTCTGCCTCCTGTCTTTTTGGATGACCAGCAGGCACTCTACCACCTGCACCCACTGCAACTGATACTAGCCTTATTCATTTATTTGTTGTAGTGATATTATTTTATTTATTGAGGCCTGAAATTGAAGTGCATCGCTAGATCACAGATTCGATGCCCTGTTCCAGAAATGTGCTGGTAAGAGCCAGCAAATCTTGTCACCAATCTGACGACACCTGCTCCAAGGATAATTGCTTTCAAAGAGGCCGATGTCCTGCTACACTTTCACTCTCCCTCTATACCACACACACACAGACACAGACACAGACACACACACAGACACAGACACACACACACACAGACACAGACACAGACACACACACACACAGACACACACACACACACACACACACACACACACACACACACAAACACACGTTCAATGTTATTCATCCATTTCATTTTCCTTTCAAAAGTTTTTCTGAATTTTGTTCACAGTTTCTCTCACTCACTGCCTCCTCACACTTTCAGTTTCTTCCCACATTTTGAAATTGATGACACATGCTTGAAACCATCTTATTCTTTATCCCCCTTCCAATCTCCAGTGAAGAGTATACCTTTGCAGCCCTGTGTCAACAACCTTTTTGACAGCAGACATTGACTGAGAGGCTGACATTTATGAGGAATCACTTTCATTATGTGCCAAAGTAAATCTGCTCACGCACTACCAGGATCTCGAACAGGATCAACTTAACGTCTCCTTGCTTTAGAGTTAAGTGTCGTACATCCTTCTGCTCTGATATTACAGGACTTTTCAGACGCTCCCCTGCAGCACATCAAAATGTCACCTGTGGCACTGACTTTCGAGACAAAGTCTCTGAGGAAGTCCCCTGCTGATCGTGACATGATTCAGTTTTTGTGTTTTTGAGCTCACCCTGAGACTTCCTTTTATTCCTTTCATTCCTCTTTACTCTTGATGTAACCAACCATCTGCATTATTTTTGAAGCATAAATATCCATTTTCACAGGGTGGAGTCTTTTTAGTAATGTATTTGTTGTCAGTGGGAGATTTGTTCAAAGCTTTTATTATTTTAACAGTGTGAGCACATAATTACATTTTTCTTTCCTTACACATCTACCAAGGGAACTGCAATCCCTTAAGGTATAATTACTTTCATGTAAGTTATAACAAATGTGTCTAAATGAGAACCAAAGAATTTAAATCCAAGCTCTGGCAACTATAAACTAAACATAACATACTTTTACTTGGAAAGCAGATGTAACACACCAGTTTTTCTAAGCTGATATCTTTAAGTAAAGTTCATCGTTCACCTGATAATACAAAAGTACAGAATGCTGAAAAACCCCCAAAACATGAATGACTTAATTTTCCATTCTCAAAACAAAATCTCTCCTTTGCACAGGAGAATTCCTCTGATTTGCCTTGATGCTGGGAATCATTTGTTTGGAGAGTCTGTCCAATTTGTTCATTTTTAAGCTTTTATTTTTTAGCACCTGCCCATAAAAACGCATCAAAGCATCGCCTGCAATGCATTTCAATTGACTTTGGTGAAGCAAGCTTTTACAAACTCGTTCCTTATATCTTTGTTCTGACATCATGCACGCAGTCAAGTAAGGCAATCACAAAAGTTACTCTTAGCATTACCTCAGCCATAGTGCAAGCATGTTTAAAGGTCCCTAAACACAGCACCTGAGCTGATAAGAACAGAATGTAATTTTTCTCTTATAATTAGGAAAATGAATTGACATATTATAGTATTGTTATGCATTTTACTCTGCTAATTGGCTAGACTAATTTTGGGTTGTGACCCTAAGTTTAGGAAAAGCTGTTATAAAGTCACTGCTGTCCGCCCTATTGGCAGTTTTTCTAGCCACAAATTAAATTCTAAAGTTTTTGCTCTTTAGCTGGGCTCTTTTTCTCTTCTTACCATTCTGTTCTTTGCAATGTTGCGAAACAACGACTTCCACTAACGTCTTCTTAAGTTTTAATTTAGTGTTTTTCCAGTAATGCTAGTGATTGAATGGCTCTTTTGTTGGTGATTTTTCTTTTTTTGTTCTGCATCTTCCTCCTTTTATCTTTCTGGCTGTCAGATGTCACTTGGGGAGACGAGAGAGCTCTGTTCTTGCATCTCTGAGAGAACAGGGGATGGTGATTGCACCTTTGTGACACACTTTAAATCAGTGACACAAACTCAATTATGGGAAAATGCAAGAGAACACCATCTGGATAGGGAAGAAGTAAACAATAGCTGAGGCAGCAGCCTTTCATTAATAGTTCTGCAAACGGAAGGTCAGTGCTACTGTGTATAATTCCATGTGTGTTTGCACAGTTGTATGTTCTCACACTGAACGACACTGAGGCAGAGCATGCTGATCTGTAAACTCCAGAGTAATTAATTAGCTCACTGTGCATTGCAGGGACGTGAGAGGGAGGAGAGGAAGACAGAGGGATGAGAAGGAGGAGGGGCACCGATGAGAAAGCTGTGTTTAATTAGACTCATACAGAGGACTGACCGTCCTGTGGGACCTGCCAGTCTTTCATGAACTCTTACAACAATTACTGTTCTACTGCAAGACGAAAACACATATGGAGGGAGATCAAGTGAACAATAGAGAATAGAGAAAAGCAAATTATTTGCATGGCAGTAGACGTCCTTGTGGCTAAGTGGGCAGGGAACATACTGTACTTTGTTTTCATAGCATCTCAGATTTTCAAGGACTTTTCCAACTTTTCTCAACACATTTGCAAATTCATTGTGACCTCTATTTCCTCTCCTGCATGTTGTAGAACAAACATTACTAATAGAATTTGTATTTATGCTAAGGATGATGTTAAAAAAAAAAAGCAGCAAACAGCAAGACAGAGTAGGACTATATTCTGCAATGTACACAGTTCCAGGTGGTTAGCTGTAAGTTTATGTCTGCATTGCTCTGATTGCGGACCGGGCAGAGCTCTGCATCCATCTGGCAGCCAAGCACACACAGCTGGAGAGGTGAAGTCTCTGAGGGCTCTGGGCCTGTTACTTCTGGATCTAAATGTCCTGGAGTTTTTTGAAAGGGTGTGACTGTGAACTCAGATGGTGACACAGGGGCCCTTTCTTTTCTTTTCTCCTTTGCTATTCTCAATCTTGTGCAGGGTTGCAATTTTTCCCAGCAGTAGATCTTACTATCTAAAAGTAATCTCACAATCTTCTGCAGATATCGAGGACGGGTATGTGTCTGTGCTCAGGTCCACCGATGCGTTTCTCTGGTATAATTTATCTCCAAATTTCAGGGTGCCTACTGTGTTGATTTTGCTACAGCTACACCGCAATCGCTCTCCTACGCCGTTACTGTTAGTCCTCAAAGTTTCTGGAAAATAGCCACATTTACTATAACCCTCATTTGCACATAAGGATGCTGTTCCCGGATCTTGCACACACCATCTTCGTCTCTGCCTCTGCGTGAATGCAATCTTTCTATTATCCCCTGATTCTTCTCCAATTATGGTTAGCGCTGGTGCCACAGTTTGGGTCAGGCTATCTCTTCTCCATTTCATCACCATTCTTGTTCAGTCCTTCCATACCTCTGCAACCCTTCGTCCCATTTTTTCCTTCACCTCCTTCAGATGAGAGGAAATAAATGGGCCTAGAAAGAAAGAGGGGAAAAGGACAAACAAAATAGAAGTGTTCATGAATGGCTGGGAGATGGAGGAGGGGATTTATGGTAATGTGGAGGGTAATGTAAGATTTCAGACATGATAACAGGACTCACCGAAGCAAGCATGGAGAAGATGGGTGAAGAAAATAATGCAGAAAGACAAAAGTGAAAGCGACAAAGCATGGAGGGGGTGAAAAGGTTAATAGAAAAAAAAACAGGAAACTATGGAGGAAGGAAGGAAATGGAGAGGAAAGGAGGGAAGTGAGGAACGGGGAAATAATGGAGAAAAGGGAAAAAAAATGGAAATGGAGAAAAATGAAACAAAGACAAAAGAAGAAAAAAAGCTTGGAAAGAAGGAAGTTATTAAAACGGAAGAGTGAATTAAGAAAACTCACTTTCTTTCTGTCTTTCCAGTTCAGAACTGACAGACTTGTTGTGAGCTGCTGCAACAGATTGGCATCATAATCCATCACCAGGGGAGACAGTGGCCACTCTGCGTGACACAGACACACTGTTAGCACACACACACACACACAAACACATTCATACAGTTATACACACCCACTGACATATGCGCACACATACACACATACACATAGATGCATGCACAAGAAGTTTGCACTTGCCCTTTGAAAAGAGAGAGACAAGGATACTGTGGGAGTGTAAGGGCGCAGCAGAGAGTGGAGAGCAGCAGGAAGCAAATCAGAACAGGAGGTGACAGAGGGCGGTTACCTTGGCAACCAGGCCTCTGGTGACAACTGCCTAATCAGTGGGCGGACAGTCAGATATACCCAGGGTGATTCCCCAGAGATGTGCGCTCATTTCCCCTGTGGATCACTGGAACTACTTTACATTAATGGCCAAGGTGTGACTTACACTCATTCCCTTTAAAAAGAAGTCTGGACAAATGCTGCTACTTTGCTAAATGCGCACTTTGTTTAGCTGAGGCTTAAGTCAGACATAGTGATTTCAGATTATTGTATTATATATAAAATTATATTATGCATGAAAGAACAAATGCTTGCATGAAAGGTTTTAGTTTTCCACTTGAAACAGGCAATTAGAATTTAACTTTAATTGCAAATTATGCCAGAGAAGATTCCCCAAATGAACTCGTTAAAACATACAACTCTTGCCAAATACACTTAAACTGTTCTAAGCATAGAAGTGATAGCAGCAATGTGTGACAGTGAAACTGTCCTTTGAATCAAAGTAGCTCAATGAGTTGTTATCCTGTATCAGTAATACTGGTGTCATTTTTACTTTATGGAAAAACCCTAAATAATCATACGAAGATCACAATCCCCTGTTAGATTTCATGGAAAAAGATTAAGAAAACCTCAAATAGCTCATGAGAGAATTTGATGAAAAGATTTTGTGTGTTTTTTGATAATAATATACAGTATTTATCTTTAGTTTGCTCACTTGAACACACTATGAAATATATCTTATTTGAAAGGGGAGCAATGTTATATTCAGATTTTTTGGGGGGTGTAAAAGCTAAAAAAACAAAACTGGATTAGTTCGGTGCATCCTCAGTGTACAGAAACTCATAACTGTTTGATGGTATCAGTTTTTCCTTGTGGTGTAAAACTCCCACAGTTCCCAGGGTACAGTCCACTAGGAACCATACTATCTCTGGAGCACCAGTCAATGAGTCAATAGAGACCTGTGATTGGTGGAAACCAGAAAGTCTGTCTGCTTTGGGGAGGAAAACATGGAAATTTTCCAATAAGCTGACAGTGTAGGTAAACTGCAAGACATGTTACATATTTGCTTCAGTTCAAGAATGCAAACACCATATAAATCAGGTTTCTCACAGCAGCACTTAGGCCCTGAGGTATAGGCCTAATTTGGGGTCTTATTTGATAAATTGAGGTCCTGCTCATAACAAGACAAGCTGTTCAGTTCTGGCTTGTGGTATTTTTTGTTGACAGAGGGTTGATCAGAGGTCACAGCTTTGAGTGACAGATAATTTGCCAAAAAGGCATCCACTTGATCCCCCTTCTGGGATCAAGACTGACAGGGTTAACACTGCATTGTCATTGTCATTATCATGGAATAACAAAAGCAATTTCACCTTTGAGTGTCTAAGTGTGTGTACATACAGAAAGGGTGAGAAGAAAAGACCAGAGAAGCTATTTTGAAAGTTGTGGAAGCGAAAGAGCAAACATTTATTGTTGATCTAAGACGCTTTCTTTGTTTATGCGCACAACATTCAAGCATACAGGTTAAAAAATAAATATATATTTTAAGTGTAATTTTTATTCAAATGCAACCTCAGTGCAAACCTCTCAGCACAAAACACCCTACTGGCTATTTCTTTCTTCCAGTAACAGATAATATCCTCTCCTTTCAGGCTCTCCCTCCATCTTCCTCTTTCTCCATTTCCTCTTCTCTGGAGCCATTATGTCTCTGGTGTACACAGACTGTCATTAGGCCAAGAGATATCTGATAGCAAATTTATTGCCACAGAGGACAAACAGAGAGACCATACACACGCACACATTGTGGTTTCACATGCAGTAAGGCCATCACCAATTAGGTGGTTGATTTAAGATGGCAAAGTCAGTCATCACCTGTCCTGCTGCTAGCTGTGAATGTCATTCTTATTACTGTCACTTTAATAAAGCAAGTTGCAGGATGATATGCTCTCCCAAACTTTTTGCTCCGGCCAACAGTGATTTACCCAATCAAAGTGAGGAACAGCTGCTGTCCTCACTATTCTTGTCTTGTATCAGATGTCTGACTCTGTCTGCGTGCAGTGCCCAGTGAGACTGAGCCATGAGATCTTTTCCTGTTTTTGTTGTCTGTCACAGATCAATACAGCTACTGAGTTTTGTCACATCTAAATTACATCTTTAGCCTACTTGTTGAGCAGATGGGAAACTTTTTTCTCTAATATTTTACTCTGCCCCTCTGCCAGGGTTGGGAAGGTTACGTTGGAAATGTAATAGGTTACAGATTGCTAGTTACCCTATTTAAAATGTAATAAGTAATGTTACTATTTCACTTTATCAAAGTAATGTAATTTATTACATTTGATTACTTTTGATTATTTTTCAAAATTTTTTAGAATGTTTTCAACTGTTAACCATTTTCAAATGTTTAGTCCAGGCAGTGGTAGACATGCGGCAAATTAAAACAAGGGAACCAATCAAAAGCATCAGAGAAGCATCAAATTTTATTTTAAGACCTCAACTAAAAATAGCAAAAGAAAGTATTGTGCACGTTAAAACATGCAAAACAACAAAATGAATATTATTCAACATATAGCCTAAGTTTTTCAAAGAAAATATTCAGATGTAACCTCCTTTGTAATCATCAACATTTTCATAAGTAACTGTAATTAATTACATATTCTTTCTCAGTGACTGTAACTGATTACAATTACATTTATTTTGTAAGTAAACTTTTGTAATTAAATTAAGTAATTTCATTATATGTAACTGTATCTAACTAACACCCCAACACTGCCCTCTACAGTGTTTCACATCAGTTCAGGGTTGATGTTTCATGCACTCACTCCTGCTGCAGTACTGCAGTGTATGTATTTACACCTGGAATTATGTTCTGGCAGCAGTTTGGCTCAAGTATTGTATCATATAGTTTGTCTAAAATTCTCAGACAGTGAGGCAAAATATGGACTGGGCATGACTGGTTGTTGTCAGGGGGAAAACACATATGCTTTTACATACAAGTTTGCAATAGGGCTGTACTGAAGACTGGATAGCTCTGCAAGCTACATGAAAAAGGCAGCAGCCATCAGCTTAGCTCAGCATAAATATTGAAACCAAGGGGCTACGGCTCACAGCATGCTAACATGCTCACAGAGGTGACATTACATGGCATGTTGTATAACTTTGACCTCATTTAGCCACGTTAATTTAGGATGTAAGAATGCTTATTGGCACTTAACACAGAGTTCAGCTGCCTGAGACTGCTGTTACTGGTTTTGCAGGTAGTTATAAACTAAAGTAGCCTATCTGACCATATGCAGTTTTGACCCAACAAACCAGATAGCACATGTTCATTACTGAGCAATGAGTTGTTGGTAGGCAATTTTGTTTTGACCAGAAAGAGCCAGCATAGCTGCTTCTCTCTGCTTCCAGTTTTTATGCTAAGCTAAGCCAGTTGGCTGCAGGCTGTAGCTGAACATTTAGCATACAGACATGAGTGATATCAATCTTCTCGTAAAATAAGGGCTTTTTCCAAATGGTTGAACTATCCATTTTGGTTTCTTTCACTGAAATCAGAGCTTAGGTTCCTTTGCTATGAATGCTCAGCTACTACACACTGATTACTTATAAATGAACGGGCTGCTATGCCTGACTAAAGGGGCTACTGAATCATGCTAATTAGAATTTGCTGCTTACTTAAGCATACCAGGTGGACTAACTGCTGGGATACACATATTCTGATGATTTTTCATAAAAATTGTGGGTGTCCCCCCTACACACAGTGTAGTAGGCTTGCTGGAGTGTGCAAAACATTAAAAGGTATCATGCAGAGACCAAATAAGATCCACAAGCTTTGAATTTTGTCACAATTTCTCTACTCAGCTGACTTGATGCAGGTCTAAGGGTTGGCACTGATCTTTCCCTGGTCTTGCTTTTGCTTGTGTGAAATTTTTCAACAACAAAAAACAGCTGTATATTTTGTTCATTTAATGTCTAACACTGACCAAGGTGAAATACTGAATTATATCAATGTGACACAGTTGCAAATGTCTGTCTTTGTCTTCAAAGTAGGCCTATACAAGATAAATACACTGAGTTATCTGAAAGAAAGCAGACTCATAGATGTCTACAGTCTCCTCAGCTGTCTAACAGTAATTCCTGAATTGAGCTGTGCATTTAAATCTGTCATTAGCTCTGCAAATACTGTATTACTTTTCATCTCTCTCTATCCATTATCCAGTGACAGACTCCAGCACCCTGTCAACTGCAATTTTGCAATATTAAGTCTGATCCATGTGCTGCAGTGTATTATACAGTATATGGGCTGCGTAATGTTATACATATATACATAACCCAAACCCTCAAGCCTCCAGGCGCAGATTACATGCACATTAGACTCACATACATCCTGATGTGTGATCCAAGAAAGAGGGAGTGTGAGCAGCACGGTCTGCTTTGATGAGCTGTCAGATTAAGGATTACCAAGGAGCACCATTAAAACTCACAGCAGCACTGTTCCACTTTCTGCCCCCCCATCAGCTGTTTGTGAAACCTGTCAGAGAGATAGAGAGCGTATCAAGAGTGTTAGAGGGAGGGCAACAAAATGTGTTAGAAAGAGCCAGGAGAGGGATGAAGTGTTGGCAAAGTGAGAACTAGACAATTACAAGGAGGAGGCAAGCAGAGAGAAGTGAACTGATAGTAGAGGAGGGTGGGAAGAAGAGAAGGATGGCTGATAACTAGCATGTTATCAGACTTGATTTATGAAGTAGCGTAAGCTTTTCAACAGCCTACGTTGCCAAGACATCAGCTTCTGCCATCAACCAGAGCGGAGAGCTTAGTGCAGGCACATTTCAATACTGCACTCTACAGGCTGGAGCAGGAATTGCAATTCATAGGGGGCAAAGAAGAAGAAGGAAAAAGTGAGTTGAAATGGAAATGATACATACACACAGACTGATTTTAGGGGATCTTTAGTGTTAGTCATTTTTTATTGGGACATTTTAAAATCTGTGAAAGCCAAATGAAACACCAGGCAGCTAACCAGTTTCTACTGTAGGACAATTTCACCAAAATGTGGGCCTAATCCTGACTAAAATGCAACACAAGGGCTCATTTCAAATGACAACCAGTGATGTCAGTGTTTAGACAGCCACTGCCTCGGGTGAAACAAACTCACTCAAAAAATAATCTCACCCAGCTTGTTTGGGTTCAGCTAGCCATAAACTAAGAAAACCATACTGTATAAGAAAAATCAAGTGAAAGTTCAAGTATAACCTCAGGAGAGCTAAAGTCCAGGAGAAGGAAGAGCAGAGATTATAAACTGTGAGCTGCATCCAACTGTAATATTTTGTACTACAAAGATTTTCTAGCTCTCTGATGTTATTACACCAAGGACACACTAAATGATATGACAAATATTCATAGTAGTCCTTCACCCCAATATCCTACAAGTACTGCATTCAATTTTAAGGCCTTGGATGGGAAAAGGAAAGCGGCAGATCAGAATATTGCTGACCGAAGGCAAACTGCCGGAATGAGAAAACTGTCCTTGTGCATAAATTGAACCGTGGAGGAAGAAACAGCAAATAACCTACTTTCAACCACTGAATTTAAGAGAATGACTTTTTTCGCACACAACTCAAAGGACACAGCTCATAGCACTCCTAATAGAGAACAAGTAGGTTTTGTGTTTTGACATGACAGCATGTTACCTCACACCAGCTGAATCGCACAATCACTCCTGTGTTAACAGATGTCTGATTGCTGGCCAACTAGAGGAAGTGCATTTTACAGTCTAGGTTAAAAAGGAAGAAGCCTGTGAATAGTACAGTATGCATCATGTCATTAGGTCCATATTTCTGAGTTACCCTTCAGGTTTTGGTTAGACGGTTGCTCGGTGAAGAGGATGTTGTCGTAAGTGTGAATGAGCGGAAAGTCCCTGCGGACGTGACACAGTGTTGCCTCTGTAATATGATGAAACATTCATACTGTCCATCTAGATAAACATCTACTTCACCTCTCCTGCTCTGAAAGCAAGCCCAAGAACAAGCTGTATTTCTTTCAGTTTTCTTTGCTTCAAGCTGCTGTTGGTAAATTTAGTCAGAGAATGAAATGTGCTATGCTTTACGCAACAGCACTTTTTTAAAAGATATACAGTATTTATTCGTTATATTTCCCTGAGTCACAACTTGCATGTCTGTGGTTTGTGTAATCACCCTTTGTTCATCCTTCAAGTCTCTGTGTTTTACTGCCCCCTTGTGTACAATCACCATAACTTCAACTCTCATTAGGGCGATGCAGCTCGCAGGAATCTTTAACACAATATAATTTCAACAATAATGACAAAGCTTATGAGGAAGTTTCTGATGTTTATCTATAATTTGTTTGGAATTAGCTGTAAATGAATTTGCTTTGCTTCAACTGCGATTGATATTAGTACCACTGTTTTCATATTACCACCTTTATTACTTTGCCATCAACTGCTCATTATGAATTTCATTATGATTTCTGACTGAGTGGAGCTGCTCAGCCATGTCTGTCTAACTCCAGTCAGGCTGATGCAGAGTGGAGGCCTGGGAGGCTTGTATCTTTATATCTGTGCAGCTGTGCTCAGGCTAGACAGCTATTGAAAAGCCCACAGTGAGCGCATTTATAATTTAATGACTATTTTACTCCATCCTTAATACATTAAAAACCTTCTCATGTTCAACTGGTCTTTACTCACATCCCCTCAGAGTAACATATCAAGCAACTTTGAACAAATGCAGCCACTCTTTGATGCAATTCTTTGATGCATTCAGCTCTCTGGTGGAAGAGTTAATGAGCTTGTTTTGATAGTAATAGACAGCCCACCGAAACACACAAGTCTTATGTCTGTCCAGAGTCTTCAGAATTTAATGTATGTGTTGTTTTTGTATATGTGTTACAGTTGTTAGAATACAATATTTGAAAAAAAACAAAAACCTTGGGGCATGAATTATAGATGCTAATGCGTCTATATTTTTTTTTAACATTTTACTCATAAATAAATTAGCTGTACATTTTCCCTTCCATTGCATGCCATGAAAATGATTAAAAAGATCAATCCAGCACAGACCTGCAACAGCAACACCACCTCATCTACCACTTGTGTGTGTTTTATTACATTCTTTCAAATACATGGCTTTAACAACAGGGTTTATTTTAGAGAAAGAAATTCTGCTTGTTCTGAAACAGCACAATGTCTTTTTATATATTAATGTATGGATACTTCAGGCAGGTACAAGCAAACTATTTTCCTGCATGTTGCTTACAGGAAACTCAGAAATCACACAGGTGCTAAAACTTTCTGTTGGTCCTTTAACTTTTGTTCGAAACAGCTGAACCCTCTGGGCCATTGCAGGAGGAGAATTGATTTGTAAAATCTACTGCAGACGTGACAGTTTCTAAAAATCCATCCTCCTGTGCTTGTTTATTGTAACATGTCTTAATTGGCATGCATTTCATTTCTTTCTTCCGAAATTCAATCAAACTGACACAAAATGTGTCAGCATCCTCCTGTGATAGTTGGTAAATTCTTCATAAAGCCTGTATGATGCTCTGAGGATTCAGGATATTAAAATGCTTTTTAGTGAAGACATTAAACTGATATGAGCACGTAAATGAACAAGCACAGGGTGTAGAAATTCTGCAAGGATCCATTCTGTAGTTTTACAGACGTAACACTAGTTTTTGCACCTGAAAGCCTCCAAATGAAAATTCTTTCTATTTGATCCTTACAAACCAGCTGAAGAGAGCAGAGCATATGTAAAGATGGAGATGGATGTCGTAACTCATCTTAGAGTGATGGAGCAGGCAAGATGCCATCTGAGCACAAAATGACAGCTTCAATAAAAACTTTAAAATATGACAAGAATTTAGACATGCCTTCAGAGGCTAAAAGTAACACTTATAATGAGTGCAGAAGTTATGTGTGAGTTTTGGATGGGTTTTCCATCTGGAGACCAAATGCGCCACGGAGCAAGGTCATTAACTTTGATTTACATATGATGAATATGGCCACGAGCCACTAATAATGAGTCATATTTTTAATTAAATAAGTGAAATAAATCTTTGATAGCTTCGAGACCATGCATCTTATACCCCTATATTTTCAAATGCAATGTTTTTCACATTTTTCTTGTTACACACCAGAGATTTTAGCAATCAGTAGTTTGGTAAATGCACACACTTTCCAGGACGACTTGCTGTTATAGATGGGAGTGAATCTGTTGGTCAGTCAAGAGATGCAGCCCCTTCAATCCATGTGAGAATAAACTGCATATCATTTAACTTAGATGCCAACCTGATCCATCTTTTTTTTTTTTTCCATCCCTGATGTGAATAGACTGAAATCAGTCTGTGGTAATAGAGCAATCGTTTAATCAGGGGATCCACACACTCGACTGAAGCATTGCAGGGCCAGACTCTGTGCTAGTTTTAACAGGCTGGCTGCAGCTTCAAATTGGCTGTGCAGAAACTTTATGGTCAATGTGGCACTAGATAATGGCAGCATTAATAAGTGAGAGGAAAAATGTCCCCATTGTTCTCTCTCACCCTTTGACTGTCTGCACCCCCTCAGCACAGAGAAAACTACTATTAACAAAAAACCACCACCAAGCATATGTGACAGATTCATCCATGTATTGTACTCACTGAAACAGCAACATTCTTAATGATATTTTCTAATATTTTATTTTATTTTTGTACTGATAAAAGTGATGCATTAACTTCCTCACTGGCTGCACTGGCTTCTAATTTATATTCATCATATGCAATAGCCTGTCTGCTCTCTTAACAATTTATCTTCATATCTTTATTAAAACATAATTAAAGTCAAAAAGAAAGTAAAACCCCTGCCCTCCTCAGTTCCTCACTATCTGTCAGTACTTTGAAGAGTCTAGTTGCAGTGAGAATAAGCCAAGAATGGACTTGCAGCATGACTGTACAGTATCGAGGGGGGGGGATCACTGACAAACTGTGTGAGTGCCAGATAGCACAAGTTATAAAATAAAAGCTCCAAACTGGCCTGGGGCTGTGATGTTTTTAATTTCTTCCTTGTGCTGTAGGAGAAAAAAGGAAATCAGCTCACCACCCAAGGAGTTTGTTTTTCCGCAGGCTCACCAGGCCTTTTACTGCTCACACCGTCTTACTCAGCGATCAAAGACCGGCGTCTTTGGGGAGCCGACAGCCTCGTATTTGGCAACATCAACACAGATACCAAATTGCACAGTGTTTGATAACTTTAGGCTCTACCACACAACACAACGGAGCTTCTAATACAAACATACTAACTAAGCAACCCCAAGAAAACCTACCAGCAGCATCTGGCATCATCATAAGAGGAATAAATCGCTCACTGTAAATATATTGATCTTCATATACTGACTACTTAAATGTTACCTTTTTTAGGGGAAAAGCACTACTAATACACCATTACATCTGCATACATTTTGCCTATTCATTATGTATTAATTTTTTACTAAAACATATCCATACTTACGTAGCCCAAAATTGATTTAAAAATTTTACATCACATTTTAGATGTGAAAACTAGAATTTTTGTCCTGAAGCACACATAACTAATTACCTCATTAAAGAACTGGAATGTGAATTTTCATCACAAACTGACTGCAAATACAGATATATGTTCACTTCTGTTTTCTTTGTTTTATCAGTAGTAACTTCTTGTTATTGATTTGTCTCATCAACTTTTCAATCAACTTTTGAGTTTCTATAACGCATTGATACTCAAAAATACTAGGCTATCCTACCAACTC
>JAPZDX010000025.1:12738760-12750367 GCA_029783625.1 Naso annulatus
ACAGGGAATATATTTTTTTTAATTTGTCTTCTTTCAGTAGGACAGAACATCAGGAGGTGGCAGATATTACATATCTTTTTCAAAGTCAAGGCAAGGCAACTTTATTTCTTTAGAGAACATTTCAGATGAAAAGGCAATTCAAAGTGCATCACATAAAGCCAAAAAAAGAATATCAAAAAAAGAATTTCTCAATAAAAAAACATTAAAAAAATCAGTGAAAAAGAAAAAAGATAAAAATATAAAAAGAACACAAGCAATACAGAAGATTTTAAAGATACCACGTGGAAACGTATAAGAATGTAACATGTTTAAATGACCCAGGAAATCATAGACAACTTATCTTTAAGTCTTTTTAAAATATTATTCCTTTTAGGTATTCATGTATTCTGAAGGTAGCAGTGGACTGATTTTGTAGTTGTGAATGCGGGTTTTAAAAATTTCAGTTTTGTGCAGAACTACAGCAAGATTTCTCATATGGTCTGAAGTCCCAAAGATTAGGGGACAATAAGATGAGCACTGACATTTCATTTTTCTGTCTTTCTTTGGCACCAAAAATAATCTTACGGGAGAACATTCTGTTCAGTGCACTTAATCAGTGACTGTATAGCCCATATTCATCAGGATTTGATGTTATGTACAGTATAACTGTCCTTTTTTTATGTATGGTAGGCTATATTGTTATTTTCCGAAATATAACATTGGAACATTTCAGTGTTGAATATAACTGTACCAAGAATGGACCCTTGGGGAACTCCACATGACCTTGCTTACTTTCAGATATGTCTGTCAAGTATATCATTGTAAGGTCTATGGCATCCAGTCTCATTTCTGTGGTGTGGTCGAAATCCAAGGCACAATTTTGGGCATGTGTCCGGTGACCCCCATTCTTTACCCTGCCCTTCCCAAAAGAGTTGTTTATTTCTGTAGTTTGCAGAAATTCACAGATACAAAACATACCCATGAGATTCTGTTAACTATCTTGGTGGTCTCTTTAGAAAATTGTCCACTGCCACAATTTTTGATAGCTTAGCCTAAGTGCTGATAAAGGGGGAAAAAAAGGTATTGTTTGACAGCTTTACAAGAGGAAGGACGTCAGTGTGTGTTTGTGTGGTTTTGTTTTTTAAAAGTGAGAATATTTTTAGACAAACCCTGAGGAAAGGAGGATAGCCCTGTCCATAGTAACCCACTGCAAAGTAGTCTGGCTTTGGCCTCAAGATCTTCATAATGTTCTCATAGAACTTGGCTTGTTTTTCCTGCAGAGAGAGAGACAAAGAGAGAGACAGGGGGTGTGTTCAGGGGGGGTTTCAGATGTGCACTGTGTGCAGTCATAGCATTTTTATCAGCCAATGACAAAGCCACCCTCAGCAGAATACTGGGCCTTTGAGGGTGATAGATGTAGGGGGGAAAATGCACAGCATCCAAGGGCAATGTCTGTCGTTTATATAACCACATAAATTCAGCATTAGCTGAGAGAGCCAGTGCTGCAGACATATAAAGAAGAAAAGATTTTTCCATTGTTGGAAAAAGTGTAATTCTCTGTGGGGAGGGGAGAAGAAGAGTCGAGTGAAGGGTAGATGAAGGAGAAGGTGGTGCTAAAGAACAAGTCAGGATTTGGGTGTGAAGGGAATCACTTTTGCAGTGGTGCCAAAACAAGAGATGAAAGAAATGGAGGGGTGATCGAGGGGACGAAGTAAGAAGGGTTAGGAGGGGTTGGAAGCTGCTGATGACTGGCAGTGGGGAGGTAGACTTTTGGGGTCATACAGTAATTATGAAAGCTGTAAAGTTCCAGAGTTCTTTTAAAAAAAAAAAAAAAATTAAAGGAGAATTTTTGTCAAGTGAGTATTATTTTATAACATAGATGAATAGTGGTGCTGAATTAATGTGAATGTTTTAGAGTGTAGATAACTATTTTAATGTGGGAAATGGTCATTAGGAACAATCTGTAATGAAGTTAGGAAAAGGTGTCTGTGCAATTTAGACCCCACAGACTGGCTGCTGGATACCTTTCCTTGATTTTGTTGTCCTGTATAAATTCTCAAACAAAGGTTCAGTAAATAATAGCCACACTAAAGAGACTCATGCTTTTAAAAACCTAAGAACAATTGCCTGAACACTCTGAACACCCTGCTATATCCAAGAACATCTTTAACATCTATAAAGGAAATCCAGGGGAGAAGCAAATACATACAAAGCTGATATTTTGCTTATTTTACCGAGGACATGGAATGAAGGTTTAAGAGAGTCTTGCATTACCAGTCTCTTGCTGAGTAATTCGTAGTCAAAGATCTCGTTTTCATACTGATCAGCTAGTTCCTTACACAGCGTGATGGCCTCTTCCCACATCTAAACACACACACACAAACACACAAACACACAAACATACAAGGAGAGAAATAAGTGTCCTTCATTACACCATCTGCTAATAAATCAGCAGCAGCTGTCATGGGGGGAATTCATATCATTAAAATCTCTGTTTTTCTGGTCTCTGGCGAGAGAGAGAAGGAAATATCTCTATGACTGCTTCAAAGAACACAAAGCACTCATAGAGAATACAAAACCGATGTGTCAGACTATGGCTACATGACTGCAACACAGTCTCATCTTTAAAAGATACTGGATCTATGATACAGTAAAAGAATGTTTTCAAAAATAAAAGTGAATTGTATACTGATTTTCTGAGCTTATGTTAATCATAACGTCTAGTTTTATGTTCTCCTATGAATTCAAACAATTCGAATAATTTCCAAAAGCAACAATTGACTCCTTCTAAAAAAAAAAAGAACACTTTCTCCAGAGTGAAAAATCTTACCCTCACTGTTTTACGAGCATTGATCAACACTTTTCAAAGCATCACATTACTCTGCGAAGGCGTAGCAGCAAAAAAACTCATGTTGGATTCTAGAACGATGCTGACCTTGCCCTTGTCGAAGTAGTCGATGATGGTGTCGTAGAGCGTCTCTTTGAGCTGCCGTTGGGTTTGGGAGCCATGGGACTCAAACTGAGGGCTACACGTCTCATCTAACCACTGGAATAAAGACAGAAAGGAAAATAAGGAGACAACAAGTGAGATATAGTTTATGTCACTGTGCTAAACTACAGGTTGGTGATTATGTAAGGCTTGCAAGCTCATAACCTATTGCCTCTCCCTGTGTGCTACATTAGACTTGAAAGTGTGACCTAGTTTTTGCTGGATGAGTGCACTATTCCCGATCAAAAGGGGGTTGGTGTCTGTGGATTATCACACTGGTTACATGACCTCTCCAAAACTGCAAGCATCTGTCTGTTCAGCCAGCCTGTGCTTCGATGTTGTTCAGTTCAAAGGAGTAAAGTTTGTGTCGGTGGGTGAAACAAAACTCCATTTTTCAATTTCTTCTGTTTCTAAGAGTGTGTTGCACTGCCTCTTTAACTCAAACCTGGAAGTCCCTCTGACCTGGGTGCATCTTTTTTTCCCTTTTACCTCCCAGGTGAGGCTCACCAGCTGCTTAAATGAGTTAGAGCTAAAACAAAACCACGCCCCCTAGTGCAATGTCAACGAGACCCTGTTCTCTCAGCCTGGCAAAACACTAGAATGTATATTCCTCCAAAAAACTATTATAAAACAGGATGTATATTTGTTATTGCTGAAACCAAAGAAAAAAAGCTTCATTCAGACCCAGCTCCCATTCATCATTATGTTTATGCAGACGGAATAAGTTTCTTTGATGTAATAAAGCAATATTAATCCTGGGCAAAGCCTGCACAAAACATGCAGCACAACGCTCATTTATTATAAAAATGAGACAACAGCTAACCTTTCATTACATAAATTACACAGAAAGTCAATTGGAAGCCAAACAAAGCACACATAGAGATCTCTAAAACAGACATAATATTGGAACGGTTGTACCTGCTTAGGAAAGTGGGGAAAAGAGGATTACAGCATGCTGTGTGGCTCGCTCTTTGCAATAATGTGAAACGGGCATGACAGGACTGACACCGGTGATGAATGGAGATTATAAAAAACAGTATAGAGTTCAACTGCTTTAAAGTAATGATACTAGACGGAATAGAGAGAGAGAGAAAGACCCCGAGTCCTCTGTCCTCTTTGTGAGCCTCTAAGTGTCTCATAAAAGAGATGAAAAAGACAAAAGGGGTCAAACACACTCAGACACATGCATGGGCACACAAACCCACACACATATACACACTTACTTCATCAATCACCATAGTGATGAAGCCACAGTGGCCGATGCCATGCCATAAAATTACCTCGCAGCCTCATCATTTGGAGGCCAGAGACATAGTTACCATTTATCAGCTAATAAAAAACTGTTTCACTCGTGGCAGACACACAAGTAATTAGGCAGCGCAAGACATTCCAGCCAGTATTAAATGCCAAAAAAATCTCTTTATGTTTGTGTGTGTGTGTCCTACCTTGAGCAGTCGAGAGTGGAGCAGCAGTGTGTATGCTGCCTCTGTGTAGTTTTCACCCTCCAGGTGAAGGTCCCTCAACTTGTAAAGGTATCTGAGCACACACGTGGACAAACACACACACAGAGGTCCAGTGAAATATAATATGCAATTTTGACATCAGTCCACTAGATGCCACTGTTGGGCAACTTGATGACTTGCACATGAATTAATCACAAGTATGTCGCTGTCCCATTCACTTTGTTTTACACATATGCACACAAGCACACACAGATTTATACACAGCGTGACATATATTCATGACATAGAAAGACCAATAAAGAGCAAACACACATGTACACACACAAACTCCCTTCAGCATATGACGTTTTAATGGTCCAACAGATGTTTTGTTGCCTCATAATGGTTCAGAAGCTTGGCAAGGAGGAAAAAATAGCTGCCAGTGAGTTAATTTACGATTTTACTGCCTCTTTTACTGTCTCTTCCTAGTTTTGATCCTCTCCTGTCTCCCTCTGATGAAAACATTTTGCCACATGGCCGAAGGTTGGACTTTGTTGCTAAGGCACTGATGACAAAGAAAGAAAGATTCTAGATTTCTCTAAGTGACCAACTTCCTGTCTGCTTGGGCACCACGGATGCACTCTGAGGTCTATCATTCAGTCTGTCTGGCTAAAATCTCTTAGGTCTTGCTTTCTTTTCTTCACTTTCCTTTTTTTTAACCTCATGTGACCTTGTCTTGTATCTTTCCTCTTAGTTTGGACAATCCAGTTGCTGCTGATGGAGTGAATCATGTTTCTCAAGGGGATCTCTGCGTAGAGCTTGGGCATCTTTGATTTAAACATTGTGTGCGCATTTTCAAACACTTTTTCATCACTGCTGAAACACTAAGACTGCTGCCTGTGGTAAGTATTGGTTTGATTTATGCTTTACAGTCTAATGTGTGTTTGTGTTAATTACTGACAGCGGCTCATCTGTCTAATTATCAGCTATTTGTAATCACTTTCTAACAGCAGTATGTATCATATGGCTTATATTTGGTCTCTGTGTGTGTGTGTGTGTGTGTGTGTGTGTTTATAAACTACTTTACTAGACATGATGTGGTTATTGTGTTATTAATGACTCCTCATTAATCTTGATAGCTCAGCATTCCCATTACCCTAATTTTTTAAGCTTCCAGTTATATGCAACATTAATATTTATCCACTGAAACACAGCAGATAGTTCTCTGTGAAGTGTTATATCACCATCGGTTTTGGCCTTGGTGCCCTATTTTGGTTGCAATGCCCCAATTAATTTGTATTTATCAAGCCAGAACGGCTTTGCCCTAAAAAATACAAAATTCCAGGCCTGTTTTGGCCGTGGTGTCCCGTAGTTCCAGCTTGAGAACCTGTTAGTGAAAAACATGAAAGAATTGTGTTTTTTTTGACTGTGAATTTATAGCTGTATATAAAGATGTTTTGCATTGGTGACAGAACAGCAGTTTTTCATTGATGTCTTTACTGAGGAGAAATATAGAGGAAAGACTTCACTAAGTAAAGTTAGCAATGCAAACCAGAGGAGGAAGTGTGTTTTCTTATGGACATATTTACTTTTTATTTTTTACAATTTACTGAATGGACAACTTGGAACACTTGGAGCTTCATAGTAAACTATAAAGTTAATGTTACTGGATGTTGTTGTGGGTGGCCGTGCAAAGAGAATTCTGAATGAGCATGCCATGAAAATTAGGTTTCTTAAATCTATGTCATGTTTAGTTTAAGTGTTTAGCTGCTACGGAGACTGTACAGGTGACATTCGAGCTGTAGTCATATTCAGTAGTGATGTTAGTCTTCTATCACTTCAGCTGCATATTTAATATTCCATAATTTCTACTCTGGGCTATAACATAAATGGTTGTGGGTTTTATTATCCATGCATGGCCTGCAGTAATATAACTAGCACTGGCTTATTATATAACACATATATAGAGCTTAAATGTGCACCTGCATCAAACTGTTTGTTGACTAACATGATAGATGGAGGCAGCTGATCAACTGCAGAAGTGAGCTCCCATTCACACATCCAGATAACTAATTACGTCTACAAGGCATTGCCAGAAATGCACTGTGGGACCTGACAGCACTGTATTCCCTCTCTCTCCCCTGCCATCATCCTCTCTTCCTCACTTTCTCCTCCTCTTCCTCCAGCGTGCCCATCATGCCTCTCTTTCTCTCTGCTCTCCCTCCAGTCAGACCAAAAGCTGATCCTGTGGATTTTGACATTAATTCAGTGGGACTCATATAATCCCTTGTCAGATTAGGAGCCACACAGACACACACACGTATGTACACACATGCAGACCACACACACACGCATGCACATCCAACACATACATGCACCACTAAAAGCAAATTATGTCAAATTCAGCACAAAAAATACCTGATATACATTCCTTCACGATTGATGTCCTTGTAAAAGTTCTGCAAAAAATCAAAGAAGAAGTTAGGTTAGTGTCTGTCTGGTTGTGTGTGTGTGTGCGCATGTGTGTGTGACAAAAAAGAGCTTTCCTAAATCATTCTGAAGCGCCACACTGACTGCTAGTTTTTAATTTTGTACTTGTGTGGCAAAGGCTTCGCTAAACTGTCTATATGCATGTGTTATTTTTGTTGCACTGATTACCACTGATTGCTTGTGTGTACTAATGCCAGGGAGTGTGTGCATGTACATTTGTTAGTTAAGCGGCACAAACTCCCAGTTTAATGAAGTTTAATGACATCTACAGAGAACAGAGAGTGGAACGAACTTATGTAACCCCATGAACCCACCAGTGTCACCGGCCTAGTTAGTGTCAGTACATCTGATAGAGAGGAATTGTGTGGCAGGGGCTACTACTTCGTCTCCAGCATCTGCCTCTACACAAACACACACACACACACACACACACACACACACACGCCTCCTTTTAGCCTCAGTCCCCTGTCTGTCTGTCTGCAGCATCAGATACTGCTCGACACAGCACTGACATCTTTCTCTCAATCTCTCTCTCTCACACACATGATTTTCCGCTGGCTTTCAGTGTTTTTGGCAGCACATGCAACCAGAGAGGAGACTCATTCATCCATAGCATATTCACTCTGCTATACATAACTAAGCAAATATACTGATCCCCTGTTTAATCCCCTCCTTTCTCCCTCTCATTCTGGTCCTTGACTCTCGCCTTTCTCGTTTCCTGGAAAATCCTTCGTTTCTGTCTCTCTTTTTTTCCCTCGCCCCCCTCTCTTTATTTCTTTCTCCTCCTCTGCATGTCTGATGTGCAATCCCCCCTTCTGTCCCTCCTCTCTTTGTCTTTTCCCATTTCTGCTCCCATGCATGTCGATGTTCTCTCTGTCCTGTCCCTCTCTTACTCTCTCCCCATCCCTCTCTCCTCCTATTTCTCTTCCTCAGCATGGACGTTCAGAATTTTCATGGGAAGGAATCAATGTAAGTGTCGTGACACCATTCCTTCATCTACTACCTTTCTTCCTATTTGTTTTGATTTAACTCACCCTTTAGCGATCAGCTCTCCCCCTCACCCCACGACCCCCCCCTCCACCTCGGCTTCACAGTTGATCTCTTTCAGGGTATCGTAGTGGTGCACGGTACCGAGCACAGTCAGAACCATTTAACTGATGCAGAATATAATAAAATACACAGTAACTTGGAATCAGGATTGGGGTAATGCAGATTTGATCTTTTGTATTAACCCGACATCTCCATCACTTCTCCTCTCCACTCACCCTTCTCTGACACACACACACTGTCTCGATGTCTCCCATACTATCCTCCTCTCCATGCTTTTTTCCCCCTCCTGCATTCCTCTCTCTTCTCTCCCTCTAGCTGTCTATGGAAGACACCACGTCAATCCTGCCTCGGCTCAAGAGGAACTCAAACGCCTACGGCATTGGGGCTCTGGCTAAGTCTTCTCTGTCAGGTGTGTCAGGTGTGTGTCTGTGCTGTAACTGGTAAACCGACCCCATGTTGGCTCCGCCCTCAGCGGGCGCTGGAGTCAGCATGGTACCCGAAATGGGTCCCCCTGTATCACTTCCTCTTCACACTGTGATAACCCTCGTCAATGGCTCCTTTGTGAGTCATTGACAGAAATTATTCAGCTTGAAAAACAACATGCACGCACACAGTGCATCGTCATTCAGCTTGTTGTTCTAAGAAAAGGTGAGTGATGAGTGGGAAGTGTAGTTTTTTTTATGTTAAGTGGTTGTGAAGTTGTGCTGTCCCGAGCAAGTGTTAGAATGGATGTTTTGAACTGTGTCGAGTTCTGTGTTAAGCAAAGTAAAGTGCAGTGTAGTGAAGTGCTTTCTTTTAGTGCAGTGGCTTTGGTTTGATCTAGCTGTTTTGTGCAGTGCAGTTTATTTGAGTGCAGTGAAATGTATTACAGTACAGTGAAGTGTAGTGCAGCTGCTGCACTGTGTGGTGTGGTACTGATTTGTCCTATAATTTATTCCCATAATTAATTCATAAATCTCATCTCCATGCACCCCCATCAGAGAGAATCAAACAACCAGGGGTTTACAGTATGTGTCATCATGTGTGGGTCACATCAAATATGGAGCACCGCCATTATGCAGATATCAGCTGGTATTAGCTTGGCAACAGGAAGTGAATTTCCTCTTAAAAAGAAATGTACGCTCTGCAGCGTTTGCATGAGACAAGTTCTCAGACAGATAGTGAGGAGAAGGAGCAGTTTTCTGCTCACCCAGTGCAGCATAGCTGAGGTGTGAGAGCTATCATGTCAACAAGCCAACCTCTCATTACTCATGCCACAGAGCCACCTCACCCCAATTAACCTATTCCATCCCACGATGCAGCTTTGTCAGACAAGACACATCCATTCCCTCCTCTCCTCCCTGCAGCCTGTACAGACGATGGCTTAGTCTCATTAAACACATGAATGTCACCTCCACAACCCTTGTCATTTAGCTATTCTCTTAATCCATGTTCATGAAGACCCTCATTAAATTACAGACCTTTAGATAGTAGAATTCGACTGATAATGGTTTTCTAAACTTGGTTTATTTTTGTTGAAGCTGCCAGTTGTTGATATTTCGAGGTAATATAAGCATTTTTTAAAATTTGAATCAATATTAAATCATATCTTTTTGACTAGAAAAACACTGACTATCCATCTGTATCTTCCAAGTTGCCAAACCAGTTTGTCAGTCTAACCCTACTGGATATCCATACTCTCATAACACACCACAGCTTCCACCACCAAATGCCAGCACACACTTTATAATAACATGTCTACCTTATGTCCTCCTTTTTTCTCTCCTGTTCTCCTGTTCCATCCGTCCACCCTCACACTGTATCTCTCAACTCCTCTGATCACGCCCATATCTACCTCTCACTTCTTCCTCCCTCTGCGTTCCTCCCTTCTTTTCACTTCATCTTGCTCTGTCCCATGTCTTTACCGCAACCAGGGGTGACCCGCACCATGAAGGAGAGAGTGACCAAGCCCACGGCGATGGCCCAGGGCCGTGTCGCTCACATGATCGAATGGCAGAACTGGGGCATGCAGACAGTGGGCGCGGGGGGCATCCCCCAGTCCCGCATCACCACCCAGGAGCGGGAAAAGGAGAGGCGGCTGGAGAACGATGCCTACAGTGACCTGAGTGACGGAGAGAAGGAGGCCCGTTTCGCTGCAGGTTGGAAACACACACACACAGACGGGTGCAGGCACTCCACAGAGCTTGTTAACTGTCATCAGCAGAATTATGAGCTCATCACCTCACTTTCTGGGATTTATGCCAGTTATTTAGTGCAGGTCCTCACACTGATCCTGCCTCGTCCTTTGAATTCTGACCTCAGGTATCCTGCAGCAGTTCGCGATCTCGGAAGCCACACTCCTGGCCTGGTCATCGATGGACGGGGAGAGTCCGCGGTCGGGCTCGAACCAGGGCAGCGTGGCTCATCTTAGTGAGGTCAACCAGGAGAGCATCACCAGTCGAGGTAAAGAACTACAAAGGCTTACCACTGTGAGTGCAGCTGAAGTAGCTTTTGCTGCAGAATCAAATAATCGTCACATGAAGGCAAGAACCAAAGTATAACCTTAACAAATATTTAAATTAAATTAACAACATGCTAGAACATACAGCAGTATTAAAATCTTTTACTTAAGTAAATATTAAAAAATTAAGATCCTGCATTTAAAATTGTACTTGTATGCAGGAGTGCTGTAAAAGTAACGCAGTATACTTGCATGCAGCAGAATGACCTGTCAGTGCTGTTTTATTATGGGATTAATGTTGCTGATGAAGTGTGTGTGTGTGTGTGTGTGCTGGATTTTATGTTGCAGGTTGAAGTAATGATCTTTTTTTTTCTTCTATGTACTGATATGTTGTTAAAAACATAACAGTGTATTATATTTCCTAACCTGATCATGTTTTGTGACCTCAGTGTTAGAATAATAATTGTTAGAATAGCTGTTAAACAAACGTTAAGGAGTAGAAAGTACACTGTAAGTGTAAAGTAGTATTAAATGAATACACCATGTTTTCTGTAATTCTTAATAATAATAATGCACATAGTGCATATTTAATATGCATTTTTCCGTATTGTGCTCTGTACCAAACTACACTCTGGGGGTGTTAATTGCTCTAACCAACATGCTGCGTATCTAATATGCAGTTAGTTATGGTAAATAAGTGCCCCTCTTTACATGAATCATACATTAATCAGCATACCCTCCTGGAGGACCAGATGACACTAGGCTACTTGCCACTGTGCAAATGACAGGTGACGACACATCAGTGACACAGATGATATGAGCGGCGGGCGGTGGTGCAGACTGGCGTGACAGTTGAATAAAATCATGTAGCAAACTGCTTGTAGCTGTCACCTCAAGATAGTTATATGTGACAGTTTGAGGTGTGAGTGGATGTTTGATGTGTTACCTTCTTCTGCCACAACCTTTTTGAGGCAAATAGTGCACACAGCTTCCTCCGTGTTAGCTGGCTCACCTTTATCATCTGAAATAAAGCCAAAATACTTCCAAATATAAAAATGACTGGTCCTGTAGCTTTATCCCAGAGCTGCTAGCAGTCGCCATCTTTCTCCGCTGAGTTGCCTGCTTGTAACACCAGTAGATCATGCAGCACGTGCCAACTAGTGGTGCGTGCTGCACACTAAAATACATGACATCACCTCCTCTCATCTCGTCAAATA
>JAPZDX010000025.1:12754020-12764931 GCA_029783625.1 Naso annulatus
CTTAGAAAGAGAAATTTACATGGGAAAGTCTATGTCTACACCTATGTGTATTTGTGTTTCTTTAAAAGTGCACCTTAACAAGGAAGCATAGCAAATACCTGTGTGATTGGGTGCAAGTGTGTACTACATATGTAATGTTAGCCTGGGGGGGGGCATGGACAGGAGTGTGCTCAAGTGCCTGCTAGCCTGCAGAAGAGATTTTTTTTTAGCTGGCCTAACAAATGAAAGAGAATAGCTAATGGGCAGCTGCCACAGGCAGCAAGCTTTATACCTCTGCCATGTGCAGGCAGCTTCCCCTCCTCAGGGAGAAATAACACATTTTAAGACACAAACAGACTCATGTCCACTCATCGTTAACCGATCCTAAACATAAACATCACAGATATGTCTTGAAAAGTTAAAGTTTTAAGACAGAATTTAAATAAAAGCAATACATATTAAAGAAGGATGACAAAGCTGAGAGGAGGAATTATTTGATTTAATCTGATGAGGGGAGATCGTGTGGTCCGTGGACAGGATCCGTTACTAAACCTGAGAATACCGTGGGGGAGAATCTGATTAGGAGATCACATAAGAGAAGGGATGTGAAAAAGACAAGAGCTGATGCAAGTCTCTGCAAACAGGCCGAGACCAGACACAGAGATAACTCTTTTTCCATTAAATCAATCACCACACAAATTAAATGTGGTGAAGGAATACAAAGACCTCATCGTGAAAGACAAGACATAGAATCGGTATTTAATAACGATCTCTTTAATCAGTGTGGTTTTATTGGTATGGATAAGATTATTGACTGACGGCTGTTTAGAAAAGCCTTACTTACTACTCTCATTTTAAGTCTTTCAATTAATAATGAGTTCGTTGATGTGTGTATACGTGTGTTGGTGTGTGTGCATCTGAGATCAGCACCTCTTTGCTGTGGGGCTCAATACTAAACCTACAAAGTACAGCACATGAATCACTAGATTAGAGTCAACAAATGCAAATCCATAGTGACACATGCCAGATTGGCAACATATGGGAGATTTTAAAAGAGTCACAGAGCATCAATGAAACATGAGCAAAACAAATAAATATGAAATTTTTATGGAGGAAAAGGCAAACAACAACATGGTGAAATGCTAGGATCCAACTTCCTGCCAAGTCCTGTCTGTTAGCGCTCTTTAAGAAAGCCCACTTGGTGTGATAAAGGAATTTATAAAGCTCATCAGGCCCACAGTAATTGAAAGGACAAGGCTAGGACAACTCAGCCTGCTAAGCTTCCAAGAAGGTGGGACCTACAAGAAGATTGACAGTGCAGCTCATGCGGTTGTTGCGGCTGTCATCGCTCATCACGGTGCGGTAGTCGAGGAGACGGATGAGGAGTCCCTTCACCAAGGCGACAAAGTGCTGCACCTGTGGTCTCAGCGCAGATTTTTCTGCAGCACATTCTAGCAGGCTGTCAGACAAGCATCAACAAATTAAATAATTAACAGATAACAAAAAAGAAATGAGAATTTTAACTGTTTCTCTAACATGTTGTATCATATTCTTGCAGTGCTATCATTTCACTATAATCCTCATGTACTTGTTCACATATTCGTCAGACATTTTTGGCTACTGTAATTGTGGTATATTTTAATACTTGAGCCTACATGGTCTCCAGCAGTTGCATGTAACGTTCGTCTCCTCCTCCGCCCTCAACCTCGTGATCCAACTTCAGAATGATCTCATTCTCAAACTGCAGAGGAAAAGAGGATGAGACGAGGGCGAGCAAAGAGGGATAACAAAGGGGGATGGCAAAGCAGATGAGAGGAAGAATAAAAAATGAAATCAATTATGCAAGCATAATTACGGTGTCTCTTTTACTTTTATGTACAGCCTCACAGGACACCAATGGAGGGACACAATGTGTGTGTGCATTTGTGTGACAGTGTTTATGTGCAAGTGTGCAAATGTAAATCTTCTGATGCTTTGCGTGAACAGTTCTGCACACACACATAAAAATGTTCACTGTCAAACAGAGCAGTGTGAACATTTCGGTATGACGGATATTTAATTCTTTCTGTATAAATGCGTGTGTTTTTACCTTGAGGAAGTTCCCAAAGTGAAAATGTTCACAAACGATCATATCGAAGAAGATGGGGATGGTGGCCCTTCTTAACTCCTCCTCTGGGATCAGAGTCATCTCCAGGATGGGGCCCACCATGCCAGGGATGAAACAGATCTTGTGACTGCCTAAAGCATACAAACCGAAATAAAAACGACAGGTAAAACCACATCTGACCTGTCTCCACATGTTCACCTCACGTTCAAACGTTTGCCCTCAGGACGACTCCAAACATCTCTGTCCATGAAAACATTCCAACTTAAGAACAGTTTTTCCTTTTGCAAAAAGGTCCTTGAACTCTGCTTCTTATCTTTAAAATAAAAATATGTTTACAGAGTCATATGTTATATTGATTTATCCCTATGCAAAATGAGTTGACAAAGCAAACCCTTATTACCCTCCTGTACCAAAAATAAACTGAGGTAAACGTGAACAGACACGTACGAGTAAACATCCATTTGCATTCAAGCAGCAAGACACCAACACTCATATAAGCTAAATGTTATTACCTAGTTTGTACCATATATCACGTATAGCAAAACCAATGAGTCTTCTCATATCTCCGTATCTGAAATAAAGAGAGAAAAATACACAGGAACAGGGACAGAAAAAGACATCAACCCTTTAGTTTAGAAACAATGGCTTGATCAATATTGTTATTTTCACCTACAGAAAATGAACAGCCCAGTGCACAAAATAACACTGCACTAATCTGCCCCAACATGAGCCAAATTGAATGTCTATCTATAGATACCCATGTGGTGTTAATAGGCAGTGAGAGTGTAAACAGTAAAAGTCTCCAAAACAGATCAGATATCACTGAGTGTTTCATTATAGCAGCAGAGAGCAGGTGTGGTAAATAAGGAAGTTATATGGCTTCTCTCACTTTGCCAGAATCTTGTTCCTCTTAGTAGGCGAGAAATGCTGAAGCTGCAGAGACTCCTGGGTGATAAAAGCCACAGCCAAGTGGAAGTAGTTATTCCACAACTAAAGAGGAGGAAAAATGAGGAATAGAAGGAGACAACAGACATCCATGTTAAAAGTAGATACTACAACTACTACCACTACTCCTACTACTACTACTACTACTACTAATAATAATAATAATAATAATAATAGCCTAAACTTAATTTGTATGGCACCTTTCATGCAAAAAAAACATCTTAAAAGGACATGAAAAAAATACATCATAACACTAAAAATTACACACACATTTGAGGTAAAACATTAGACATTTTTTGAGGCAAAAAAGGGATAAAAATAGAAACAAATATTTAAATAAAAGAAAGCAAGTAAAAAGCAAGTAAGGTAAGATGATAAAAGCTTAAGAGCATAAAAAGTTAATTAAAAACAGCACATAGGGTAACACTGTGAAACATGCACATCACTGGAATCGGTGCTAGAAATATGCTTGTTCAAAAAGGTATGGTTTTAGAAGTCAGTAAAAAGTTTCCACAGGTCTTGCCTTCCGAATGTATTTGGGTAAGCCATTCCATAGTTTGGGAGCGTAGCTGAAAAATGCTGCCTCTCCGGTTTTCCTGTTAGTGGAATTCAGGATGGCTAGAATTCCAGCAGTGGAAGATTTGGCATTTCGTACGGGTTCATGTAGCACTAGGGCATCTGTGATGTAAGCCGGTCCTAGCCCGTTCAGGGCTTTGTATACCAGCAGAAGGATCTTAAAGTCAATTCTGGAGTGATGTGTCTCCTCTTCTTTGTTTTTGTTGGCAGTGTAGCCGCAGAGTTTTGGATTATTTGTAACCTCTCAATTGATTTTTTAGGGCGACCAGTCAGCAGTGTATTACAATAGTCTAATCTACTTGAAATAAAGGCCTGAATTAATTTCTCTGTGTCTTTCTGGGCCAGGAATGGTCTTTTGTGACTTTATGAGTCTAAGATGACACCCAGATTTGTAACCTCATATTTAATCATGAGGGTCAGTTTTCTCAGTGTTTGAGAAAGCTCATCCCTTTTAGATTTGAGGCCAACTAATAAAGCCTCTGTTTTATCCTCATTTAGTTTTAGGAAGTTGTTTTTCATCCATTTGTTCATTGCAGACAGGCAGGAACTGAGGGAGGTTCAGGCATTTACATCATAATAAAGCTCGTAACTGCACATAAACACACATACCTGTACTTCAAAGTCGTCGTTATTGAGGAACTTTTGGTTCATAGTGTCGGCATAGGTGTTGATGGCTCTCAGGAAGACCCTAACATTTATTGTACACACACAAACAAAATACATCGTCATGGTAAAATTATATAAAAGTGAAATGGAAATTAATGCTACAAGAAATAATAACCCACATGCAGTAGTTTGATTGTTGGTGAATGATTTATAAATGAAATACAATCTTAACAGAGCAGCCACGTCTCAAATAAAGAGATGAGAATCCATCAGCGATCATAAATGCAAACCATTTGTTGTTTATCAATTTCAGCTTTGACAGCTGCTCTCACTCAAAGCTTTATGCTGCAATTTCAGATGAGGCTGTAATATTCAGATTCAAAACTACTGTCACTACAATAGATCACGATAAGGACTTCACACAGTGTGCAGATGTATCAGTGGGTTGTGACTTTGTGCATCTCTAAAGTTAAGTAGCAAATGTGCTCTCAGTCTGTCTGGCCCAGCACTATCTATCTATCATCGTTATTCAGAGTCGACTGCCGTTCCCTCTCCTCTGCCTCCTTCTATCGTTTTTTTTTCTTTCTACCTGCAAATCTCTTCCCTCACCCCAGACTGAAAACTCCTTATCAACATGTCTCTTCCTCTCCCTCAGTATCACTTCTAGCTCTTTGCCTTTTCTGTTCCTCTGACACAGCTGCGGTCTCCCCTCAAGCTTACATCACAAAAAAAGTACACCCATAGCTTTCATTCCATCAGCTCACACACACACACACAAACACATTTGTCACATCAGCCTTTTCATCACAGCAGCCCTGCGCCCGGTTTCACTATCTCAAGTTCTCCCCATGTGGGTTTGGGTTTTTTGTGCAAAAGTCTTTGTGGATATCAACATTCCTTTAAAATTCATACAAACAGAGCCAAAGGCCCCAACAGAGGGTCAGGCTAGGGCATTTGTGGCCTATTCAATTGAAGAGGTAAACCTGAACATGTGTGAGTGTATGTGTGCATGCTTGTTTTACCTGTTCTGCACCATGATCATGGCCATCCAGTCAGAGGGATACACATGTTTCCCAATCAGGTCCTTGAAGAGCAGGAAGGACTCCATCAGGAAGTCCTGCAGTGAAATTGGCGAGGGAAGAAGGATGTGTGGGTGTAAATTCACTATATCTTCATTCAATACAGTTTGACACAGTTTTGAGACATCTGCAGACGTGTGTGTACTTACAACTAAATCAGAGGTTTTACTGAAGGTTTCTATGTATGTCGCATAGTGACGATCATCCATCTGACTGAGGATGGCTGTCATGCACGCCACCACCCTGGACTACAAAGGTAAAGTATAAGAGTGAGTGTGTGTGAGAGAGAGAGAGAGAGAGAGAGAGAGAGAGAGAGAGAAGAAAACACACCATCACTTTATGTGCACTGTGCAGCTGCTCTGAAACTGAGAGCTATACATCTCAAGCTAAAGACAGTTAAATCTCTCAAGGTAATTTGTTGCTGCACCACATCCAGTGAGTTTCAACCTCTTCAACCACTGTCTAATTTGAGCCTGAATTTATGCTGAAGTCCAAACAGCATCAGCATGATTACACACTGCATGCACGACCTAGAACAGAAGGGCAGCTCCCTGAGCAAGGAAAATTGTCATAATGTTATTTTTACAGATGCTGTATGCATCTAATTGTCATTCCTCAGTGTTTTTAACAAAGCAGCATAATTATTATACACAAACACAACCAATGCCAGGATGACTGGCAGTTTCTAAATTGCTTCTATATATTATATTGGGGCTACTCAGATGACATTTAAAAATTATTCTAAATGGCTATAAAACAGAAATAAATAAAGCTTTTTTGCTTTTAGTGAGTAGAAAAAATGCCAAAATACATTTATGAGACAAGATAACATCAGCAACGCCAAAAAGATACAAACACTGGGGTCCTATTCATAGGATCGGAAATGCAAGATACGGTCATTTTCAATGTTATACACAAAGAGGCAAACAGTTTATACAGTGTGGTGATAAAAACATGATATTAAAAAACATAACAAAACAGCTGTAAACAACTGATTTTATTCTACTTATGAGGGGGTTTTTTGTGTTGTTTTTGATGAGATATTTATTCTGAGTATGGCCCAAGGTGATTACACAAAAACACACACAGTTAGACCAGTAACAGGGAGAAGAGGAAATGCAAGATGAAAGTGAAAGAGAGTCGAGAGCAGAGAAAGAGTACAAGAACAAGGAAGGCTTGCTTCGACTGTAAGACACATGAAAAAAGATGAGGACAGGCAAGGGAAAAAAGAAGTTTTAAACAAGTTGAAAGTGTGTGTGAAAACCACTTATGCTGAGAGAAACTCCTTGAGCTGGATTAAAGTGCAAAATTCATGGTAAATCTAGTGCAAACTTTCTCACAACCAGAGGCTGATGGGAGGAAGAAACGGAGTCGGGCAGCAGGCAACAAAGGAGAAGAAAACAGAGAAGGAAAGGACAAACACTGAACTGTCTCTAATGAAGAGAACAGAAATAACTAATGGCATTTATGTAGTAAATGGTTTGCATACATATCATACTATCCCTGAAGTGCTGAATACTGATTGGTTAATCAGGCATCTGCTGACTGCTTTAATGTCCCTGTTTTCCCTGAACTCTACTTTTTTGTCTGATGAATCTTTCTTAATAGTTTTTCTCTCTGCCCTTCATGTTTTTTATACAGTCAAAAAGAAGCTAATGAGAACCTAAAACTAACCATAACAAAGCTAAAAATGAGCAATTCTCTGGAAAATAGAGGAAAAAAAACACAAGAATGAGATAAGAACTTAGTTTTTTGCTTGCATTTGGGAAAAGTAGTACTTTTTTTTATGACTTTTCCGAAAAATGTATCTTTTTCGTCTTTCTCTTTCAACTTTTTTTTCTATCTGTCATCTTTATTTTTATTTCCAAAGCCCTCTGTAAACAAGCAAACATGACCTTCATTGCATCATAAGCCATTTAAAGGGTCTGGGCACCTACTGGACATGCGATGGGGTCTCAGTGAAACCACACAGTGTTCAATACCCGTCTAATGGAGCAGGACCCCCTGCCTAATGTGGCTGTCAGTTACCTTTGTTCTATTTCTACACTGATGTTTTCTGATCCTTCCCTCTGCTGTACTTATTGCTGGAATGAAGCTCACAAACCTTTTTTCAGAAGCGTGGCAGCTGTACAGGTACGTCTGCCAGGGTTTGGGGGAAATTATTCTCCAGAGGTTGTGGCGGAAAAGGGAAACATGAGACGTAGATGAAGGATGATGGATGGCTAATTGAAGATGAAAGATGAATGGCATCTAAAGTGGCGACAGCTTTCGTCTGATCAAAATGAGCAAGGTGTGTGTGTGTTCGTGCTTGCTTGCATATTAATAAGAAAACATTCTTTCCATATCACATATGCAAACAACCATATTTTCACTGTGTACAGTTTTAGAGCTTATATCAAAGCCGACACATGCACATACAGTCATTAGGAAGTATTTCCAGTTAGACTCATTACATAAGTGTCTAATTGGATATAGTGTATGTTTTTTCGTGTGTGTGTGTGTGTGAGAGCATAAACACTCCAATCCTCCCTCCAACTTTCTTCTTGCTCTGTAGTGACACCAGAGACACTGTCAGCAAACTCCCTTCTTTAATCTCTCTTCTCTTCTTTCCTTCTTCTCTTCCCACATTCATGTTCCCTTCACTTGTTTCACCCGTAAAAGTGCTGGAGTTCATTTGGGTGTGACACCCAAAGTAGCAATTAATTACTGAAAACAAAGTCACTGGGTAAAATGAGGGAGCAACACTTCTACTGATTGTCATTTTTTCATCGTAGCACTAAAATCAACTTGAAATTAAAGCTAGACACGGACATACACTGTCTGGCACGGACATTTTTCATGACATGAGAGCAGGGGTTTAAATTCTGTAATTACCTACAATAAATAAACTCGACTCCGAATTTCTTTCTTCTTTTCGTTTTCCTTCTCTCGTCCTTCTTTGCCTCCTTAGTGTGAAATGGTTGAACAGTAATAGGATTAAGAACACACACAGCCTTTCACCAAAACTACTCTACAGCTCAGTAGTTTCTGGTTTCACGTTCACTGTGTTTGTGTGTGCCTGTGAGTGTGTTTGTGTGTTGAAGTGTAGGTCACGTGTCGTATTGCCCTACTTCAGTGTAATAGGTCTTCTCTGAGGACTTATGCTCTCAATCTCCCTTAACACCGTCTAAAACACACACAAACGCTAAAAGGGACAAATGCCTGGCCATCTACTGTTCTCTCAAAGGAATGTGTTTAATCAACACATCGCATGACACGCAATGGCATGCATGACATATGAGAGACATATGAGCCGATGACTACTGACAACCACTGCACATATGACGGACAGAGAGAGAGAGAAAGGGAGCTCAGGGCTTGCTTACGCAACAGTGAAGAGATTACCAACAAATCAGGACACAGATGCCGGTTTGGGATTTCTCTCCCTTCCTCCTCCTCCTCCTCCTCCTTCTCCTCCTCCTTCTCCTCCTCCTCCTCCTCCTCCTCTCTCCTCCACTTTTCCTCTTTTTATCCATCCAGTCTCTCACTCTGGCCATCCTTGTTAATAATGTATTAACAGCTGTAATTTCAGAGTTGCATCACGATGACAGTAACCTGGAATCGCACCAGCATGACATGACATAAATCTAAAGTAAGCCTTGCTAGGAATCCTAAAGCTGCGATGTTCATAATGCTGCTTGTCTATAAGTGTTTAAAATGACAAAAACAGCTTTATGATTTAGCTATTTGTACAAACTTAAAAAATCAACAGTTTGACATGAAGGTGAGGCTAGTCAAAGGTCACTGGGTGATTAAAATTGTACAGGTTCAATACATCGAGCAGTAGTTTGAATACTTGCACTGCCAATCATCTGCTGGTTGATTTATGTGTTCTGCAATGCTGCCAAAAACAAAGTGAATGCTTTCACAGAAAATGAAAGCAGGCATAGCAAATATATTTGGGATGATAACAGTCGGCATTTGTGCCCTCTGACAGATAATATTAGGCCATGTAAATGTGAAAGTTTTTTTTGTCTGAAATTACAGCTTTGAGGGGGAAAAAAATGAGTGTTTTTGTTCGACCTTCACAGTCCAAGTGTGAAACTTTTGTATTGTATTTAAACTCAGCTGACTTACCTGCCAGCATATGATTAGAAAAAGAAAAGAAAAAAAAAAGGAAAAAATGCTATCTATGACTTCTTGCATTGTAATCAGATGTAATACAAGGTTGGAAAAAAGTGGAACTGCAGCCTGGAAACACTCTTAACAAGTATCCAGCTCGGCTCAGATCAGATCAGTGAAACACAACGGGCATACAGAGGCTCTTTGTCTGTTGTCAACATGCTGCTCAGGATGCAAATGTAGGATTTAATGGAGTTCATTAAAGTTAAATTAATTTCATGTAGCAGAGGCAGAGCAGTCAATGTGGATTTTAGTGATTTGCAGGTAAAAGGACATATACGGTGGCTGTCTATAAAAAAACTGCCTATATTTATTTGAAAAATGTATTTCCCGCACATTGATGCATTGCTGATAATACTCATTTCCACACCCCATTAGTGCGAAAACATTAGTTTTTGTTGTTTAATAGTTTGTTTTTAAGCGAATCTCTTCCATGGACTCCCTCCCTGTCACAATCCGTGTGCCAGTTTCTGATAAACATCACAGTGTTATTGCATTTAAAATGCCATTACTGCAGTGCCACTGCTGCCGAGGCTTGTTTACTTCAGTGCTTACCTTGGAGTCTGATAACTAATACAGCAATTTCTGTCTGCTAACTTTTGCCACTGAAAGATGCTGGTTAAAGTGAGGCTGTAGCAGCAAATGCCCCAAGTGAACAGAATAGAGCAAAAATGCATTTAAATACTTATAAATTTAACTTTTCATTCAAGAGAATGATAATGCCATTTCCTCTTCCAAAAAACAAGCTGTATAGAACAAAGCAGCAGACGTATGATACCACTAGGAATCTGATTCGGGTTTGTTTCTTGCTTCAGGCTCAAGACAAAAGGAAACTGTGCTTTTGAGGTTGCATCTCCCAAACTCTGGACCCTTTTACAAGAAGTTCAATTCTCATTTGTATGACTTGCTCTTATTTAATTTGTTTGTTTTGCCTTGTGTTTTTCTCTCTGGGTGTCTGCACTGAATGTCTACTCCTCAGTCTCTTCTTTGTATTTTGTCTTTTTTTGCACCTTGTGACGTTTTTGCTCCTTGTGCTGAATGAATAAACTCACCACTTACTTCTGTTAAAACTTACACAGACTCACTTCATGTTGCCAAGTTTGACTTCCCCGTTTAAAGTTCATTATACCCAAGAGATGCCCAGTGGGATAAACAGTGAAACACAATTGATGCAATTAAATATAACTGACATGTAATTCATTTTAAATTAAGACGGAGCATTAAAGTATTAACTTTGAAAGCCCTCATTTAAATACTTAGAGCGTCAGGGTTTAATCTGTCAAAGGAACACAAAGAAAGGTTTCTGGAATGTTAGTCATAACTGTCGCTCATTAGTGTGGAACTGTGTTCCACCGGGCACACATGGAGGATTTTGGCCTCTGGTCATATGCTCTCACATGTACTGTCTACTTGGAGGACAAACAGGAAGTCATTCACTTAAGCTCAGGTTAATAACAA
>JAPZDX010000025.1:12789686-12802951 GCA_029783625.1 Naso annulatus
CGTTTAAGTGTCATTAAAATCTGAGGAAGCATTTTCCATGCTGCATTCCTGTAAATGGCACTTTTTTTCCCACAGCAATCCACCCTTAGCTCTAAAAATATACTCCAGGGGGCCAGAAAGACGCACTAAAGAAGACAAAAAGGGCCAGACAAGCTGCTGAGCTTTCCTCTCATCTGAGTGGACGATCCAGACTGAGCTCAACATAACATTCCCACAGTGCAAACCAGACCTCAGTGGCTAATTTGTGATTAACTTTTGACTCCAAGTGAGGATACTGTTTTCCCATAACGCTTCTGTGTGAGAGAAATGAAGCACTGACACTTTGGATGACAGACGGGCGTACTGTTTGTCACTTGGCTGAGTGGCTGTCTAGACAGATGGATAGATGTATGAATGGATTTAAGCCTTGATGGATTCACACAGGCGTACAGCTGACAAAGAATGCTTACAATAATTTTTGCTAAGTTACAGCAATAAGCAGGGGAATCGGAACAGTTTTTTGAAATCAATGGAAATGAACAACAAATCGGAATACTGTGTCTCTGGAAGGCTTAACAGCCAAAATTTGAATGTAGCAGCAACTGAGGAGCTAAAAGGTACGCGGGGAAAACAAGCTGATGAGCTCTCTGGCAGCAATGAGACAGCTCGCTGGATGGATATCAGGGTTTGGGAGAGCACAGAGGAGATTGTATTAAGAATACATTACGAGACAATGTGATAGGCAGCTGATCACAGACTGACAGGCCGTGTCAGATAATTAAAAATTGACTGACAGAGTGATTGATTCTCTCCTTTATTATCATCGAAAAGGGAAGAATTTTGATGTAAGTTCAATCTTGTTTCAAGGATTTTCTCTTTTTCACATATACACACACGCAAACAAATACATGCACAAAGAGGCATGCAGGCTATAACACACCAATGCAGTAAGCAGTAGACACACACCAGACACATACACACCTACATATATAGATGCATACACTTGTGAACCAATGCAAACTAGGGGTAGACCAATTTTAACATCACAGGTAGTTATTGGCTTGTATTTGTTGCAGAGATGTATCAGTATCAATATTAAAATTTGCGAAGTCTGAGCTAATGAGGCATTTCTGTACTGCAGTGAAACTAGCTGTGTGTTTCTGAAGGTTTGTTTTTTTCACACTGCACGCATTGTGCAGAATAATGCTCTTTTGTCATGTAACAGCTGGAGAGCCCAAACCCATCAGTTTCATGTGACTGCTTACAGCAAGGTATCTAGTTAAATAAACAGGCAAAATTAAAAACATGTTCAATCTTACAGGGAAGTGATTCCTGAATAATTAACATCACCAAATCTATAAACTTATTCCGTAGCATTGAGACCACACTGCTACAATAGAACTACAGTAATTGACGCTAAAAACATACACATCTCATTAAATTGTATAAAAAATCAATATACTTTATCCAATTGATACATTTAAGACTGAAACTTAACAAATAAACAATTTCTTTGTAAACTTACAACACAATTAGTATTAGAATAAGATATCTTATAACAAATACACCGGCAGACGTATCTTTAATTAGACATTAAAACTCTAAAAGTCTGTAAAAATCTGTGTGAGTCTATCCCTGTTGCAAACACACACTATTAATCCACAGCACTTTAGAGCGTAACCACTGAACTCACAAGGGCCGACTTCAGCTGCTTCTGGGTGACAAGTTGCCACAAATTAGAATCCTGGATCTGACACCACTCTTACTAATTAAGTATAACAGTCTGTGAGCTCCCGGGCCCATTACTTCCCAAACATCCTCT
This sequence comes from Naso annulatus, assembly GCA_029783625.1. Taxonomy (NCBI): domain Eukaryota; kingdom Metazoa; phylum Chordata; class Actinopteri; order Acanthuriformes; family Acanthuridae; genus Naso; species Naso annulatus. The sequence continues at coordinate 12,791,488 of JAPZDX010000025.1, forward strand.
TGTATGTACAGTACAATAAAAGTGTGGATTTTAAACAAAGTGTGCTGTTGTTGACATACTTTGTGTTTTAGAAGGAAATCGCAAAGCAGAGAGCTGATGGACGGCCCGATTTTCTACTGCTGCACCATGAACAGCAGACAAAGTCAGAAAAAGACACAGGAAGATTCTGTCATGCTTGACTCATTGATTCACAAATAGTCAAGCATATATGAAATGACATGTACTCACAATGAGGGCATGCTCTCGACCCATTATGATGACTGTGCGGTTGATGATGCCCAGCAGGGACACCACGATGTCCTGGATGTGTTTAAATGTTTCCCCCTGAGAAAAATAGAGAGAGAGAGTAAGAAAGAGGAAGGATGGGGAGGAAAAATGGACAAAGAAAAAACACACTCTTTGTAAGGTGGAAACAATTTTTTTTAAATAAGGCATGCAGATCAGAGACAAATCTTTTTTTGTTGTGCAGCCATTCTCGCCTCTCACGAACTCACCTCACTGTAAAAATAACCAAGTTTGCACGACACAGTCCAAAGCCTCAATCAGGCTCTGAATAGGTCGCAGATTAAATTAACCAGCAATAATGAATTTAAAGAAAAATGTAAAGTCTGTTCACTTTTAAGGAAAATGAGCCCTAGCAGAAGATTCAGTTAATTACCTCCAGTGCAGACATTTTAACCACGAAGGTTTTGACACTCAGATGTGATTTTTTTTGTGCATACTTGCTTTTTTTTTTTTTATTCTCAGCTGTTTGAAGCCTCTGTTCTGTCATGTTTGTTTTCCTCACTGCCCAGAGGGATCCAAAGGGGAAGAGATGCATCTATCAGTGTGTTTGTATTTGTGCTCAGACCTGTCCTAAGTCAAATCACTGTGTCCTGGTTAAAATATCAAATTAATTTGACATCTGCAGGGTGAGAGTTTTTACACATTAGGATGAGCCCATTAAAGCAAAAATATGTAAATGTTTCATCTTCAAATAACAGTTTCAAAATCATTTTAATTTTAGAGTGAGTTGTAAGAAGTTGTAAGGAGTTTTAAAACATATCTCTATGTCATGATAACCAAGTTAGATGACACTGAATCTTTTATCCCAGTATCAGTATTATTAAGATTTATTTACCTGCTGAATTTCTTTTGACTATCCTTGGTTGTCATTCATTGATTGTGCAGAAATGTGTCCGTGTATGATGACAGAAAAGGCTTTAACAGGATCATAAAAAAAGGGGGAAATCAAATTGTTTGATGACCCACACTGACAGCCGGTTAAGAGAAATGAGCTCCAACTAATGACTCATATAAAAGTAGGGCAAATCCTGCCCTCAAAAGTAACCATGCATATGTAAAATATGCACCTCTACAGAGTCATGACTGCATGCACAGGACGAAACACACACACACACACACACACTGTTGCCTGGAGGCACTAACTCACTAGTACAGCATCTGCTACATCCAAAAACACCTTAGCATAATGCCGCAGGGTGCATCTGTGTGTATGTGCACCACCTTGTTAGCATAATCTGACCCAAATGTATGTGTGTGCGTGCGTGTGTGTGTGTGTGTGTGTGTGTGTGTGTGTGTACTTTATGTGCATATGTCCTTGTATCAGCTGATCAGCGGTTAGGCAAAGGATAATAAAAAAGAGGGATTTTCCAAAAATAACAAAAGTAGGTAGAAAGAACTCAAGTTTGAAGTTTTAAACACGTAACTCTCTCTTTCTTTGTGTGACTGTGTGTGTGTGCTTGTGTGGGTGTGTGCGTGTGTGTATTTTCTCATTTACTTTTCAGATTTCCTCAAACACACACAGACATAGTTAGGTTGTGCTGCAGCTGTTGATCCTAAATAAGCCTAAATCTTTGTGGCTACCTGTAGATATAATGGCCTCCTGGACAGGGTTCCTGAGACAGACGTCAGAGCAGGAAAATGAGGTATAAGATACAATACTCTCTCTCTCTCTTTCTTTCTTTCTTTCTTTCTTTCTTTCTGTCTCTCTGTCTTCTTCAGGAGAGAGAGAGAGAGAGAAACACGTGAGTCTATACTCTTGTTTATTTATTTCAAACTGTAGCCAGACTGGTTTTTCATCTCAATTGGCAATATGACAAAAAAGAAGAACAGGAAACATAGTTTTGGGGTCGGAGGAAATAAAAAGTGAGAAAGCTTTGGCAAGCCATGTCTCTCTGTCTCTCCCTGTTAATATCCTCCCTTCATCACACCCCTACACTCTGCAAACACATGTAAAAACTGCACCAAGTTACTTATAAATTCAACACAAACCCTCCCACAGACATGAGCATCTGTCTATCCTGCCATCATTCCTTTCCATCTCTGTCTTTCTTTTTCTGCTTCTCTTTCTGGTTTGGTGACATCTGTGGTGTGACAACTTAATCAGGTGCCACCCAGAGCGAGGAGAAAAGAGACGAGGGTGAAAAATAAAGAAGTGAACACAGGGGAAGTAAGAGGTGGAGCGTGAGACCTCTTCTTCCACTAGCTCTGTTGTTTTTCCTACATCTGTTTTCTTTGTCCCCTCTTTCAAATTGAGACTGTCAACTCCTGAGCTCCCTGTGTTTTTTCTTGTAAATCTCTGCACCTTGTCGTCGATGAAACAAACCTTTTCACCTCGGTTTGTTTAGCAGTTAACTCTCTGTCCTGCTTCATTCACTCAGCTTCCCTGCACAGTCATTTTTCATTTCTCTGGCTGATGGTGCTATTGCTCGTTGTCCCCCTGGCGATTTAAAAAACTAATCCCTTACTGTTTTTACTTTTTTAGCCAATTACCACGTCTGTGTGTGTCTGAAAGCAGGGCTCCAGACTGCCACCATTTCGTTATTCTAGGAAACAGTGCAACAATATTTTATAACTAGAAGCACCAGTTGACTTGCAAATATTCCCCACCCCTCCTTTTTAAAAAAAAAATATCATTGATCCTAAAATCGCAGCGTAATGAGGATACAGTCATTTCATATGCAGTGTTTATAATATAGACCCAATGATGTGCACTCAACGTGCAATGGACTAATTTATATGAGTCAGCTCTGACACTGCCACAGTTAGATAATCACTCTGCAGTGTAGTTCAGACACTTCGTCATCAGTAAACCAGAGCTGTAGAGTGTCACTGGGCTCCAGAGAATACATTATAATAAAACAGTTTTAAATTAATACTCTGCAAAACCTTCATATTTTACAGTGACTTCCAGTTGTGGATCAGTTTTATAATAAGGAGCTATAACAGAAACACACAACCTATTGGCAAACTGTGACTGTGCAACAACAGTAATAACAGTTACTTTTGATCTCTGTCCAGTGGCCTGTATGACTCTGTGATGTCACAAGGTGTGTGTGTGTGTGTGTGTGTGTGTGTGTTACCTCAACTGCACTGTTTATGCTTGAAGTAGAACATTTAAATTTAGAATGAATTATCAAAGCCAGTACCAAGTGTCTCAAATATTTAGTGCAAGGAACAAATAGCAGCACACTGTGTGTGTGTGTGTGTATGTGTGTGTAGATATCTGTCTGAGAATACATATCCTCCAAAAGCAGACATTTGTCCTCATGCAGTATGATGGTAATCTGTTGCTGTGCATTCCTGTTCTGTAGTCTGTACAGCAGTCGTCACGTCCGTCTGACACTTTGATACCGCCTGCTTTTGTTGCTACACCCCAACTGACGCAAATTCATTCCATCAAATTCCCTCCCCTCCGTTCATTACATCTCTCTTTGTCTTTCTTCTTTTGGCTCATGCTTCATTAGTGTTATCCAAATAAATAGAGCTGCAAAAAGCCATACCTTCACTTCAAAGACTCAGCAGGCTGTCAACAACTTGCAGGAGCAATTAAAGAGCCCTCGGCTGGATACTGCGGGTGTATCTGCTGTGTTTCTGTGTTTGTGTGTGTGTGTGTGTATATGAGTGTGTGCATGCGTGTACTTTGTTTAAGGTGTTTAGTTCAGGAGCTAACTGGATTTTGTTCCTACACACTAACATGTAGCAACACAAGTGAAACAAAATCAATTAGATTCTAATTGGTCAAGGCCTGATTCATTGCAAGACTGGATGTCTGAAGACGAAACAGCTTAAGGCTATTTACTCTCCTCTTTAAGAGACCAGCTGCACTGGGTGGCACAGAGCTCAGGGTTAGTTCACATTCATTCAGCAAAGTAAAAAAGATAAAGGAAATGTCTCATAATTCATGTGCTGCATATTTTATACCCTAACATTTTTCAGTAATAATGCTTTTTAAGAAAATGTTACAGGTAGTTTCACGGAAAATGATACTTGACAGTTTACTCATGAGTTTCTGATTGTTCGGACCCAGCTGCAAGCAGCAAGTGTTTATTAGCTTGTTTTCTTTCGGCTGTTTTTTCATTTTTACCAGCCCTCCTCATCTCTTAATATGTAAAGATTGTGTCTATTGGAAATCTGAAGTGGTGTTGCTGCTGCATGTTCCTGGCATCAGGATGAATGTGTGCACCTCAAGTGACCACTTAGTGGAAAACAAAAGCACAGCCAGACATTTTATTAATGAACCATACAGCCATACAGCTCCTGTGGGACACTGCTGATGATTGGGATTGATACAGTATTTGCATACCAGGGTAAAGCCACGCAGAAACCTCATAATGAAAGAAGCTGTATGGAAATAAAAGAAATTGGTTGCATAATGCACGACAGTGTTGAAAGAGACAGACATAAAGCCTGGCCTTTTGCCTCTGTGGAGGCTGTAAATGTAGTTTGTCATGCTATATGCAGCCCGGACCCGATTGCAGTCAAAAACATATACCTCAGCACTACATTTAATCTAGGAATCGTAAGCCAACATATCAAAATGTGGCCTGAGCATTAAAACCTTGATGCATTTTGGATGTATAGACCATTGTTTGCTTCAAAACAATCAGCCAGAATACAGTTTAATGCAAGATATAAACACAACATTATATGCTCTTTACTGAAAAACAGCTGAGTGTCTCACCACATTGTCTCTGCTGAGGACCTCCAGGATGTTGTTGAGCAGTTCCAGACTATTTCTCCTCTCATCATGAGGTCCATCACCCATAGTGGCCAGTGCCCCACTCAGCTCCCGCAGCATCATGGGTAACAACACGTCGCGGCACTCTGCGAGGAATCAGAAACACACATGGTAACAGGTTGAGCAGAAGCACAATATTTATGACCACCGTGTTACTATAGAGAAAAAACTTGCCAGTCTGTGAGAACAATTGGTAAGTTTGAGTGAGTGTATGCAAGAGTGATGTTTTATTTACTGCTTTGAGGCAAAGCCCCCCAAAAGATCAGAGCTTTACCTTTAAACATCAACGGTCCCATAAAACATTAAGATTTACTTTAATGCGATGCCCTTCAAAACTGTAAATTCCAACTCTGAGATGGATTGGCGCAGCACCTGTGGAGACACCAATGAGTGATGACGCCACTGCACCTTAAAAATTCAACCCTCCACTCTGACTGTACAATGGAGTGATATCAATCAAGTGTCTATTTACAGGTCCACACATCTCTGCTGCTCTGTCAGACACACAGCGAGGACATCAATCACTGTGGATGAATGTTTCCTCCTTCCCATTTCCCTGATCCATCCCAGTCTTAATTAATGTGTTAATCTGGTCACATGTGCAATGCATCATTAGTAAAAGATTATGTCAAAACTAAAAAACACTAAAGTGGGAAAAAAACAACTACAGACAAAATATAGGTGGTTAAAAAAGCTGCACATGAAGACATGGGTTTCATTTTTATAGCTCTCACACCTGGTGCTTAACTGCTCTATAAATTCTTTATGGATGATAATGGTCATGGCTCCTCTCTGGGGCTTGCCCAAAGTCATTCTAGGAATTATAGGAAATCACTGAGGGACTAAAGTAGTGAAAGTACTGTAGTGGAAAGTTGAAGGAAAGGCAAACCTGATTGAATTAAAAGATGTGTTGGAGCCTTCAGCACCTTTGCTACAGTATTGAAGATTGTTTGAACATACTAAATAAGATTCAAGGGTGGTATTTTTTTTCTTCACTGTTTTATACGCTTTTTAGACTGATGCATGTGTTTATTTGATGTCCCGCAATATCCTTAATGCACCAACCAGAAAGATTTTTTTTTAAAAACAATCTCTGCTCCTTGCTGCAAGCAAAATAATGTTACTCCAGACTTAACATGATTTGAGCTTACTTTCATGACAAACCAGCGCAAAGAGAAAGCTATTGTGTCGCATGAGGATAAAAAACATGCAAGGCTAAACCTTCTATCTGCTTAGTAAAAAGGTTGACATTTCTTTTAAGATGCCTTTTGGAACTTTTATTGATTTTTGTTTTGTCACAAAGCCACTCTTCTTTAACTACTTATCACAGTGATCTATAAGGAGGTCATCCTACTTAAATTCTCCTCAAAAAATGTTCAGAAGCCAGGTAGTCACAGTTCAAGACTGCAGTGAACTGATGCAAACAGACCCTATTAAACAAAGATCAGATGGAAATGATGTATTAAGCGGTAACAGATATGAAAATAAATGAAACGTAATTTGTAAACGCAAGACAACTAATCCTTTTTATTTTTATCCAAATGTCTACCACGACCTCTCTCTGTCTTCTCCTTTCTCCATCTTTGTGCCCCCCTCCACCTTTTCCAGGCCCATCCCTCTGTTGTAGCCGCAGGTAGACGGAGCCCATTAAAAGCTCATTTGGGCTGATGCTCGTTAGTTCCATTATTAACTGAGCCGAGCCTGCACGCCTGCTGAGTGGAACCTCATCACAACACTCACTCCATCACACAAACATGCACAGAGAGGGGGAATGCATGAGTCACTGAGTACCCTCCATGACTCAGACAAATGGAGGGAGGAGACAGAGGAGGGGCATGGAAAGGTGGAGGAAATCCAACTTGGGTAGGGAGGACTTAAGATGAGACACTGGCAAAGACTAAATGTAGTTACTGTTTAAACTAATGCATACTGTACAACTTCAAATAAAAATGTCTCTTCAGGTCTGTGTTCTTTGAAAAGATGGAGGACGATGTTGTTGATGCTGCCAGATTTGCATTTGCGTAGAAACCCGGCTAAATATATTTAATCCATCATAGCAGAAACTCATCATCTTTTGTCCCTTCACACAGAGAAAACAATGGCTGTTTTTGTAGCAGCATTGTTGCGTGTGCAGGAATTAATCCATCTGCCTGGCGGGGCCTGAATGTACCATTAAACCTGTGGGGAACTCCAATCCCTGGTGAAATGACCCCAAAGCCACCTGCTTCTTCATTTCTATTGATCTAAGAATCAGACCCAGCTGATATTTATGGGAGCAACATGTTCGAGGGAGAGAAAAGTGGAAAAGAGAGCAGGTGGGAGGGTTGAAAGGCTATCATGCATGAGAAACACACACTGAGTGCTCTTTGTTTTTTTCAGGAGCAGGCGTAATGAAAGAAAAACTACAATAGCAAGTGTCAAGGTCTGTGCCTGCCTGACCTTATGTGCATGTGCATGAAGACAGAGGAATATATTTACTGAATCTTTATGCATAACATTAGTGCAGCGCCTGCTGACACTCAGTGGGATTACATGATAGAAAAACTGATTTCCTGTTTTCAGTCAATAATCCAATTAAATCTCAACTTTGGCCTAATCAAGCAGGTACTATTGATCACAACTGTGCATGTGAACCCACTGACTATAAAGTACATACTGTATTTTCACTATATAGTGTTTTTTTTTTTTTAATACTTTGAACAGCGATGGAAAAACAACCAGACTCTGGTGTTTTTTTAAACTCTCTCTGAGCAACCTGTGCTCCTCTGGGAGTTTCTTTTTGCAGAGTAAAACACCTTCAGTTCAGTCAGCAGCTGCTTCTCATCTTAAAATTCAGAAAACTTAAAGAAAATCATGAACACCCTAATAGCTTGCTCATCTCCAGCATGCTGCTCTGACAGATTTTTTGAGGGTGTGTGATGTCTGTTTTGATTTTACGTAGGTTCCCCTTCCCTTCAAAAACGCCTCTGGAGCTGAAAATGAGAATCAGAAATAATGAAGTACAGGCCGCTTCAGTGATGCTCCTCCAGCCTGTGTGGCTGATAGACTTCAATCACTGATGCAGAGCAGTGACTTTAACTTTGCAAGTGATTCTCAGCACCTCGCCTGGCTTGGAATATCATCAGGAATGTTAATATCGGCTGCTTCAGCCTGAATGGCAGCTTTCTCAGGGACAACTTTGAACGGCACCACAGTCCTCCAGGTTCTCAGTCATGTATGAATGCCAGCAACAGAGGCGTGATGCTCCAAAGTGTCCGTCAGACTTTAAAAAAGGTATTTGAAATGATTGCCATTTCAAGTAACACTTGCTCTGAGATGCTGCTCTGTGGCCGACTGTAAGAAAACACTGTAAAGAAATGTGTGTTTGTAGTAACAGAGAAATACGCAAAAAAAAAGAAAAACTCCCTTGCTCATAAACAATTAAGTTCTCTTTTTTCTCTTTTTAAAAAGTAAATAATGCCTCCTCACAGTGGATCACATCAGTCAACCAGCCTAACACGATGAATGCATTTCTAGTCATTTTTTCCAGCAGATACAGAAAGGGCACATACTGTGAGTAAAGCCACCTGAGGTCATTTTAGTGGGGTTTTATTTCTTTACTGAGTCAAAATAATGGACTATCATACTGGCTGAGTAATTTAATGATCAGTACAAATTTGCCCTTATTTGAGCAGAAGGAATTTTTATAGACCCTGTGAAAAGCAATTGCTCACAGACCAAATGTACTTAATTCCCTCAGAACAAATGCTTGATCTATTGGATCCTTAAATGCAAAAAGGTTGAACATTTGGCTTCCCCATACACTCAGCAGCTTATGCCTCCTCTCACTCCTCTTGGTGATGATGACTGTCTCACTTTTAATCTATATTTTGCTTTCTCTGTATTCACTGATTCTACATGTATAATGCAAGCTGTGTCATCTTCATCTCAATCTTTTGTCTGTTGTTTTCCATCATGTATTTCTCTTTATGCTGACCCGTCTATGTGTATTTAACACCTTTCCCCCCTGATTCCCATTTCTGCCACCTCATCTCACTGCTCCGTCTGTCATAGCTCTGCTTCTGCAACTCAGTATTTTTTAAAAAAAATTCATTTCACCACAAACTTTCAATAACGTATCACAAATTTGCTCACTTTTACCTGATCCAGCCAATTACCATATCTGTGTTGTCACAAGAAGACAGAGGCTTGAGAGGAAGTCTCAAGCGTCTGTCTTCTCTTATAGAATTGTACTATATGTAAGCTCTAGATCTGCTGGGCTTACAGCTTCAGAGACAAAACTTCCTCTCGGGCTGCATACAAATCTGTCATCCTTTGCTAGGATTGGCAGAGTTTAACCTCAGCCATGGCCCTAATCCTTTAACCTTACAGCATTTTTGCAGAGGTCTTTTTGGTGGATCGTGCTCACAGCTATTTTGAAACAAAGCAGCCTAAAGAGAGACACTGCCTGCTCCCTGACAAGCTCAACCGAAGGCAAGAGGGGGGATATTGGCAGGAGAAATGAAAAAGTGGAGAAGCAGTGCAAAATGCATCAGAGAAAAAGAGAGATGAAAGGTATCTGAACTGATGCAGTTGTTGCTTTATTCTCACATCTGAAGAGGTTTACTATAAAGTGGAAAAAAATAAACACAATTTAGAAGCCTTTTTGCAATGGTAAGGGGGAAATTCACAAACACAAACACAAACCCAAACACACAATTAAAATTGGGACTGCACCAATGGTTGCACTTTCCTATGCACAGCTGTGTCTCTGTGTTCCACTTGCCTGTGTAATTTAGTTGCATGTTATGTGTAAATCAATTCAGACATGCTGTGGAAGAGAGTTTCGCCAAGAGGCACTGACAGACAAATGGAAATGGAGTTCTTAGGGGCAAACGTTGTGATGCATTTTAACTTTTTCTCATTCAGCTTTCGCTGTGTGCAGATATACACACTTGTTCAAAGAAACAGGAGTAACAGGTGCACACACACCTTATTGAGAACGAGCACCAACAGAGCTTAAAGTACTCATCTATATTCAATTGAAAATGTCTATTTGTTCAGACTTTAATCTTTCTTCCTTTGATTATTAAACCAATGTGTCTGTCTGCCCAAGTGTCCAAGTGTGAATTGTCCTTTTTGCATCTAATTTGGTGCTTCACTGCTATTTTATGTGTCAGAGCTGGACTCTTTCTGTGTCTGTGTGCAAGTGTGGTGATGTGTTTGGGTTATCAAGTTTGTGAGAGCAGACAGCCACCAGTGAGAGCAGACCACCACACTGAGAGCAGCTTTGGTGGCTCAGCAGCCAGCTCATCCTTTCTCTGTTCCATTTTTCCATTTGACAGCCAAACACAATAAACTTTAGCACATGATAATGAGATGCAATTGCAGTTTCTAAGAGGCATGTAAATCAGAGGTGTCTTCCCGTTTCTCTCCTTCGCTATCGCTTCCCTCTCTTTGGTCGTCGTGCATTGCTTTCCAAAAGATAAAGTGATAGAAAAGATGATAGTGAGGAGGTTTGAAGGTGCACGACAAGTAAATCTTTTGAAAGGGGGCTGGGACCAAGCCAACTGTCTTCCCGCTTTGTGATGACTAAATGTCTCTCTCAGCAGGTTTTTCATCTCTCTGTTGTCACTGTGGGTGTCTCCTCCCATCCACTCTCTCTCCATTCCTCATTTGTCTACATCGCTCCTTCCTCACTTTTCCCCCTCACTCCATCTATAAAACCCCACCAGAAATTTAAAACCCTAAATCTCCTCTGCTCATATTTAAGGCTGTGCCTGTCTGTCCGCACATCTCTCCTTTTTTTTAATCACAGTTGAATTTGGTGTAGTGGTAAAATATATTTGACATGTGTAATTTGTAAAAGCAGAAAAGCTGTCACCAAATGTTTTAGTGGGGTAATATTTTTTGATAGAAATGCATAAAATTGTCTTGCCTTTGTGAGTAAGTGCTCACCCGAAAATGTAAGCCAATGTGTTTTAGATAGAGAGCGCTACTGCATTATGGTGATATACAGCAGTTATGATGCCTGAAAGTGCATTTTTCAATGTGGTTTTTGTTATGATGTTGATAAGACCTGACACGCGACAAATACTGTCAGCAAATCCAAAGTAAACACAATCAGAGCAAAGCGCCCTGTCTTGAGGATAATTGCTTTTCTTTAAGTTTTCTCCTAAGTATACCCACAGACAAAAAAGAACAGAACTTACTAGAAATGTGACAAGAAATTAAGAACCAAACAGACATACAGTAAAACACCATGTATGTGTTGATATTTGCTTATTTGTCAAGACAGAATTGGGCCTGTGTTTGTGTTGAACCCTTAAAGCCACTGATTCACTAGACACCGTACATGCCCACTGTCTGGATAGGCCAAGCGTAAAGATAAACAGACAGGGCAGCCAAAGAGAAACGACACCCCAGATCATACCAAACAGACTGGCCAAGAGGGGAGTCATT
>JAPZDX010000025.1:12803051-12817043 GCA_029783625.1 Naso annulatus
GCACATAATGAGGTATGCACATTTGGAAGTGGTTCCTGCAGATCGTTTTGATTGGCTCTGCTACCTGTGTTTCTGTGTGTTTTTGTGTCATTTTGTGTCAGTAAGCAGATAAAAGGGGTTGTGAGTGCAGCAAAGTGGGCTCATTGGAAGGCAAGCACGGAGGAGGGAAAGGGGGAGGAGGAAGCTTACACAGACCATTTTGAGAGAATGCCGAAAATACACGGAAGAGAGAAGCCGTGATTTACAGTTTTCCAAAGATCTACAGACTTAACTGCTTGGCCAAGTGTGTCTAGCTGCTCTATAGGAGTCCAAAATCAAAAACAAAGACCCGAAAATGAGTTTAATAAGGCTTCTTTAAAGCTGATGTAGGCTGTTTAATTTTGGTGTCATCAGGCAAAAATTCCATAAAAACCTTTCAGCATTTTGTAATTCAGGTGGTCTGAAAGAACATTAGACTTCTGCACCTCTCCTTGGCCCTCTATTCAGCCTTTAGGAAATAAAAGCCGTGACATGTAGTTTTTCGGCCAATCACAGGTCACTTCAAAGATTGTGTGTTTATATTAACTGGTCTACGCTGCGCTTCTTAGTGACAGGTGACATTGCTACGAGCTGAATGGCTGTTGAAACAAGTGTCGTGCATTATGTTCTAAAACTGGCCTCTGGCGACCTGACAAGCTGAGTTGCAGGCAACACATTACCCAGCGTGAGTCGAGCTGAGACGGACCAGTTTACAGCGCTGCAACTTTCCCTGCAACCGTTTCATCTTGTCATGAATATTTGGTGCAAACTGGCCTTAAAAGAGAGAGCGCCAACAAGTAAAATAAAATGCATGCTGGAGCAAAAACAGGGAGGGGAGGGTGCAGCAGAGTTGCTTCTTTAGCAGTCTCATGTAACAGCTAGATGGATTTCCAGACATTGTCTATCCCAGCTTTAAGTGTTGCTTTGAGGTCTCGCTTTCATTTATTTACCTTGTGCTTTAAACAGCTTGTAAATGATCTTCATCTTACCTTCCTTCTTTTCTTACTCACTATGAGTCATCCACTAATTGCCTCCGCTTATCTTTGCCTTTTTCCTCTGCTCCTTATTCTCTATGACAGTTAAATTGAATGACCAATTAGTCTGTTCGCAGTGAAAGTTGCTACAGCGTTTTTGATCAATTTAAGCAAGGCAGATCAATGGCGGATGAATGCCTGAGTGAACCATCTCAATGCTTTGACTGATAGGCATACTTGTTCCCAGTGTCCTCTAACAGAACAGCAGTATAACACAAAGCTTGTGGCTCTGTTAAAGCCTATATCTGATTTCGAGTTTTAACTCCTGCTTTGTGTTTGTTCAGCCTGGATAACAGGATGAGTACAAGTGTGATACATTTGCTCAATCTGTAGATCTTTATTCACTTACTCTTTCTATTATCTCCAAGTGTCGACAATGTTTGCTGTAATATCTTGAATGTCATCCCCCTCAGCTGCTGCTGTATAATGACCCAGCATCCTAATGGGATCATTAAGAAATGTTATTTTGCTGCAGCCTCAGACACATAAGAGAAGCTTAGCTGTGCAGTGGAAAGCCAGCTACTGACACAGCCAACCTGTTGTGGCACATCTGTACCAAATGGATTAATGGGTGAGTGTGAGGATACGCTAACCGTTGTGTCCCTCTCCTGTCCTTGTATGCATCCAGTTTCCATTGAGATCAACCCAAAGACACGAGCATGGATCAGAATTTAAATGAGAAGGAAAGAGAGTGTGAGACAGAGGCATCTCCCAAAATGATTAAACTCCATTCACTTTGCCCCATTAGTCTCATCCATCCCTCTTTTCTTCCTCAGCTTCATCCACAACCTCCCAGACTGCAGCCTCTGCAGACTCTGAATGAATGATAGGAACTTCCTCACTTTCTCTCTCATTAACTTGGTGGAGCGATCAACCCACAGCTCTACAGTAGCACAGCATTCTGGGTCAGCTTGTACAACAGTCCAAAAAAAAAAAAAAGTAATCATTTGTGGCAGATGGCTGCTCTGCTGTCAAACACCCAAACACACATTTGACCACACAAACAGCACCTCTGGTTCCCAATTTATTTTCACAATTTTCTGCGAGGTATGGTAGGCAGATTTGCAGGGCGTTTGTGAGTGTGATCCCAGTGCGGTTTCTGTAAGGCATAATGTGATGTAACCAAAGTTAATTTAATGTAACACAGCATAAAATAATATACCCAAGCAAGACACAGCAGAATAGAATAGAGGAGAGAAGAAAATAGAAGATGGGGGGAGCACACAAAGAGGAGAGGATGAGAGAAGAGAAGACAAGAGAAACACTTTGGAGACAGCCTGAGGGGACACACCAGCCATATGACAATTACTTCTTTTATGATTCACATGTTTGTCTTTTAATGTGTCTATATAACTGACATTGCAGCATAAGGGCACAATGGGGGTTATTGGACAACCAAGCAACTTGTTACACACACATGCACACTCACAAACCTGGAGCAGACGAAAAGCTGACAGCTTTGAAATTACAGCTCAACCATCTGCTTTGAGAGCCGCCAGGAGTCATACTTAACAATAAATGCAGGTCCCTTGTGACGCATGCAAACACTTGCTTACCCTCAGGGTAACCCTCATATCACACCGCATCTTTCCGCAATTAAAACACTGTCACCAGTTTTCACCTGAGATTTAGTAAAAAGAAGACACTAACACAGGCTTTTATTAATGTAGACCACATGGAGTAAATAAGTTAATTGGTCACTCCATGTAATATCTTTGCTCTGTCAGAGGGAAAACCATGTGCAGTATAATTATCTCCGCAGCTCAAAGTGACCTGTCACTAATGCTGATTGGTAGAGAATGTGGGGACAACCGAGATCACTCAGCACTGATTAAATCCTGACGATAATAACTGTTCAGTACATCACTCATTCATATTCATCAAGCACTGACATGCATCTGTTAAGTAACCACAGCAGGGGGAATATCGACATGGGTGTGAACAGTGTCAACAACACTGTATAATGAGCTGCAGTAAAACGCAAACCATTTAAGTAATTAGATTGCTACCGTTCATATGCACTAATATGACTAAAAAATGTTTACAGCCCAGGCAACTTGTCTGATTTTCTGGTTTGTGTTTTATATTTATGTCATGTTATAGAGATACTTAGCTGTAGCAATTTAACAGTACAAAAGCATCACACAAAAATGAATGGGGTCTCCTTTAATCTGTTTAATATGTGCTGCAAGACGAGTGACATGACTGCAGCTTTTATCCAGCTATACAGATAGAGGAGGGGGACTGGCAGCTTGGCTGAGAAAAAACAGAGGGTTAGTGGATTGAAACATGGACTTTGACCAGCTTTGGGAAATGAGTGGGCAAACAAAATGACAGACTCATCCCTCTGTCCCTCTGCCCTTTGCTCTCTCTGATCTCTCGTTCTTTTTTTCACCCTTTATCAGTGTTGATGCTCTCAATCTGTCACAGTGATTGCCTGACAGCATTAAAATTTGCCTAAATTGCGACATAATGCGCCTCGTAAATTTAATTTTGTCTCAAAACCAGATTATCCCGTATGACAGAATGCACATGTGTGTCTGTGCCTGTGTGCCAGTCCCTGTATGGGTGCATTGTGTGTGTCTGTGCGTGTATAAAGTATTTGCTCGCCAAGATCCTTAATCCCAGGAGCGTATGCTGAATAAATCAGAGTATTTTAGAGCAGGAGGGAAAAAAAAACAATCCCTTCAAACACTGCCCATGGATGCAAACAGTCATGAGAAAGCCAAGCACATGGACGGGCAGAAACAGCAGGTTGGACTCAAGCACAGACACGCAAACACAAATATGCACACGCACACACACACACACACACACTCCATTCAAACCAAGGTTGTTAAAAAATGAATAAATGTGGCCGTGTGACAGGACTTACAAAAACAGCAGCAGCTTTCCTGCTGAATAAGTACAAAAAAACAATCTCACACACAAGTAGGTAACAATCCTACTTGGTAGTTAAGGACTCAGTGTTTTCTAGTTTTGGCAGATATTAAATATTCCAGATATACCAGAAAGGAGCAAATTAAACTATTTTCTTCAGGATTATAGCCCTACACACCAAAAGTTTGTTTTTTGCTGTTAGGAGAAGTTGAACAATGTAGTTTGCAGTAAACTCTCATTTGCATCGAGCACAGCCTACAGTAGAAAACCTTACAGTAACAGCAAAAAAAACCTTTGAAGCCGATGCAAACTTGCTTCTCATTATGCACCTCCAAGTTCATATAAAAAAGAATCAAGAAAACGAGAAATGGTTAAAATATGTTAAGCACAGCAATTGGTGACTTAATTATCCACTTATCAGGTAGATGTCTGTATTACTGATTTTTAATGAGGGTTTTTTTTGTTTGTTTTTTTAACCAAAATAAAGGTCAACAAGTTCACCAATTTTTTTTGTACAGTAAAAACTAAAAATAATGATCCCTATGACTGATCATTCTCACTTTCACTCAAATATGAGCAAGTAATTGATCTCCTGTCTAACACTGACACACACACACACACACACACACACACACACACACACACAGACTTCCCTACCCTGTCAGTGGCTTGACATTTTTCCCTGGAGGATGAGCTTTACAGGCCCACTCAGACAGACAGTCAGACAGACAGGTGTGGGTTATTAAATATGTATTGCAGTGCAGTGATAGGACACCGGGGGCTATTAGCTACTATAAATATATAATTTAACTCTGCTGCATATTCCAGCCCCCGAATGGCACCATAGCATGCAAGCCTTCTGATTAGCATCCCCGTTCTAAAATGCATCTCAATTAGATGGAGTGTCAGCCCTCATTTGGCAAGGCAGGGAACAAGATTGAATGGACCAATGTATAACTGAAGGAATAAATAAATAAACACCAGGCGAGAGGATGGAGAGAAGACAGCAGAGGAGGGGCTACGAATCACTGACCGGCATGCAAGTTAGCTGATACACTGCATGTGAGAGGGCCTAAAACTTTAATCACTCTTGGACTGTTTAATAGCAAAACAAGACCAGTCTATCTCTCACTCTCCTAAACCATTTCTCCCCAAGCTATTTTGTTTTCTCTCAGTATCCACATCCACCTGTTCTCTTCTCTTTATTTATCTGTCTTAAATCCCTCGCTAATTCTTCCTTAACCAGCCTTTACTCTTCTCCCGACATCTGCCATCCATCACTTGCTTACCCCTCTGCAGCACATTTGCTAATCATGAAGTCAGCCCCCTTAAATGTCTTTTCAGTTTTAATTACCCCCCTTTTTTTAACAAAGATTCCTCCCATCTACTCTTTGTTTTCATCCTTTTGCAGCTGAACATCTCTGTTTTTTTTATCCTTTCCTCTTCTTTTTGTTCTCATCTCCTTGATGTCTCCGCTACCTTTGCTTGACTCTATCGCCATCTTTTTTGCATTTAAGGGTTTTAGTTCAAAAGGAGACTTCCACCATTTCAAAAAGGACAAATATTCAAAATGGCATGAACCTCTTGGCTTGACTTCAAAACACTACAAGTAACGACTTGTGCTAAAAGTAATTCAAAACCTTTGCTTTCAAAGTAGTTGGTCTTTTTTTGCACATTGACTTATAATTCAGAGGTCTTTGTTTGCCAAAAATGATATAAAGCATTTTGGCATGATGCCCAATGTTCCTTTGATTTTTCTTCCCTCTACCTGTCGCCCCCATCGCTCACTCTCCTGTTACTTTCATCGCTTTTTTCCCTCTCCTCTTCCTCTCCTGGTGACAGAGTGTGACTCTGAGCATGTTGACAGCCCGCCAGAGGGCCGAGCCTGTCGTCTCGCCCCCTGGGGAATCAATCATCTGAGCCAGGATCAATACCAAAGGACCGTATCCTAGTTCAGCCACTGACTTGGCTGGCGGCGCCAGACTAATGAGTGCACACACACATTTAGCATGCACCACTGCACAAACAGCGAAATGCGCAAATATACTTTGAAAAAAATACATACAAATGCACTTGCGGGGTGCATACAGTATGTGAGTCCATTCATGCACAGATAAAGCAGTGTCTATGTTGTGACTGAATCTGTCTGGCACATCCCAGCATGTTTCCCATCGCAGTCTCACTCAAACCGGCTTCCGTCTCAAACCAAATTTGGTCTACCACAATCACTCAGAGTCTATTAACAATTCTGTGGTTTGCGCTGCGGAGGTCAGATTATGGCCCACCCTAATCGAGTCTGTACTTTACAGCAGCACAATATTAACCCACTCTATCCATCACCATGTGCTCCTACGCAGGGGAAACCACCACTTATCAGTCCACCTCAGGCAAATTAGACAGACATAAAAGAGCTGAATGGAGGAAGGGGGTGGACTGATTGGAGCATCATTGATGTGCAGTGCACTTTAAAAGTACAATACATACTCATGTGTCCATGGCAATTATGCAAGCTCTGGTGAAAATCACTTAAAAGTAGAATAGGTACAGTGGGTGAAGTGACAAATTAATGACAATGAAACTGCAGCCTCCTAAAAGCACTTCCTGTCTTATCTGCTTCAAACAAAAGGTGATATTACTTCTTCTCTTTTGGCAGACAGCAGGTATCACCTGTGACATTAATATGGATAACACTTATCTTTCTCTATATTCCCCACCGCCTTCACCCACTGAGGCGTGAAAAGCGTACTCATTTTCTGCTCGGTTCATGGACATTTTCATTCTGGGTGGAGAGGGAATGTCAAAGCCACAAGGACAAAAGAAAACCATCAGGCACTGCCGATGACTAACAAATATCTGTTTAGGTCAATGTTATTTTAGCCTCAGACGGCTGAATCCCACCATGCATGACTTGAAGTGACCTTTACCGTCGATGGAGGAGCACATGAATAGGAGCCACTTGTGCTGATTGTAATAAGATGCTATCTGACTGGGTTTCATGGCACTGATTGTAATGTCAGCAGAGGTGAATATAGCAGCCTTGAAGTTGTGTGTTGCAGCATCAATGTGAAATACTGCTCACATTATCTCACTGGAAAGTAGCCCCTGAGGAAAAGTAACTTAAACATCAATATCTTCATTATGTACATACAAGCTGAAGTAGCATATGCAGGAATGGTAACCCTTTTGTTTAATCTACCAAAGAATATATAAGGCAACTCGGGTAAATATACTGATGAAATTGCGTTAAGTGTCAAGTTTATACTATACATATTAAAATGACTTGGATTTACCGTGCGCATGTTACGGTAAACCACATAAAACATAAATGCATGACCACCAGTATGTCCTTTAACCACTTGGTTGATGCTTTTATCCTGACTACTTTACCGGATTGCCCTACAGGGAAAAGGGACATTGCCTTTATAGCATTAGCACCACACTTTTATCCACTGTGCTAGAGATAAAACCTTTAAAGCAACTCACTTACTGGTCATAAAGTACAGTGTGAAGCTGTCTGCCAGCTGTCTGCCAGGCCTTGTTGCTGAGCTGGAATTTACTCACTGTATAATAGACCTTTTAATATGATCTCAACCTTTAAGCAAGAACACTAATACTCTGTAGGATTTCACACAGAATGGGTTGCCTTTTTATGGTGCTGTGCACATCTGTGATTGGTTCTTCACAGTAGTTTAGTAGCTGTGTGCTGAGGCCTCTGTCTAGAAGAAAATGACACACCTTGTTTTTGGAAGAGTTGGCTGCTGACGATTTCAGTCATGGAGGCCACTTTCTGTTTCTGGAGTTTCTCAGGGGGGATGCAGGAGTAAAAGTCATGAAGCAACTGACTGCAAAGAGGAGGCAATAAGCAGTGGAATTAATGATGAGCCACATCATTGTAGAAGAAGAACTACAGGTTTGCTTTCTTAAAAATGAGCACAATAAATATTCAGAAATATTTGAATTTTGAAAAAGGAATCTCAGAGCTATACTAGCTTCAAAATGTGATTGATTTAAAGATCAAACATATGTTACTAGTCAAGTTTAAAACATCTCCTATTTATGTTTATGAATTAGAAAGCCACTAAAAGCACTGGTGGTGCAGAATGACATGAACAGAGCATGCTGCATGAAAGCAGATGAGCTGAAGCCTAAACACGCTTTAATGAAGACACAGGTTTGAGTCATCCTCCACTCTAAATTCAATTTTAGAATAATTAAACAGGTTGGTTCTGAGCCCTGATGCCACTTAGAAAGATTGAATGCTCAGTGTATGGCAAACCCTCTGTCTCCATTTGTTTGTCTGCCTCCTTCAATTATGGCACACAGGTTGCGGAAGCACTTTCAGTAATGGCATGAAAGAATGAAATGCACCACCTCTGTTCCCAAACCCAAACACAGCAAAAGGGTTTTGTATGAATTTTGTTGTGCATGAGCTGGCATGAGTACACGGTGGGGTGTGGAGGCTCAGTTGAGGCTTATCAGGCCCACTAATCATCTGAGCTGAATTTAATTAAAACCCAAAATATCATGCAGCCTTTTTCCACATGGGCATGCAAAGAACAAAAAGAGCAAACCAAAAAAAAATTGCGTATCTGACAATGTATGTGGTTGTAAAACTTCATGGATCACACTCCAGGTGAGTTTACAAGCAATGCGACTATGCCGAAAATGAGACAAAGCTTTGATGTCCACCTGAAGCACAGTGATTGTAATTCACACAGCTTGCTTTTGCAAACTTTGCCTGAGGCAGTTCTGATCAGAAATGCAATGGGGACCCTTCTTTCAAGTTGAGATGGCTCGGGTGTGTTTGTGAATGTGTGCTGAAGAAGTGGAGTAGACAGACACAAAGGGTGAGTGAGTGTGTGTGGAGGAGAAAGAGAAAGAAAATGAATGACAGAAAGTGAGAATATGTGTCTTGAGTTTAAACTTCTGGCCCTTGTCACCTTCTACCTGCATATGTGTATTTGCTTGTGCCTCAGGTGTTAAAAGTAGCACCTTAGTGATGTCTTGTTGACATGGAGGCACTTGAGGGACTGCGGTGGCAGTTGAGGATAAACCACAAAAACACAAACTGTATACACACACAAAAGGTCACAGAAAGGTGAGAAGAGAAATTACAGGGACGAGTGTTTGAAATTGTGTTGCAAGTCAAGAAAACTTTGATGAACATCCTCTTCCAGGAACTTAATAAGATCATACCAAGACAATAGATCTGAGTTGGTTGTGCAATTGCTAGAGGACAAATAAAATGCCTGAAATTTTCAGTTTGGTGTAGTATATACACTCAGTTCATTTCCTGGGCTAAACAGTGTTTTATGAGTTTGATTCGGGGTCAGAAAGAGGTTAAGCAGGCCATTCCGAGTCATATTGCTCTACAGGAGGCAGAGGAGAAACTGAAGAGAAGAGGTTCAAATGGGATGTATTTGATGGTTTCACTGAAATTGTCAATTCCCTCAGGGGCACATGGGGGTGGAGCCGAGTGTGTTCGAGTGTGTGTCCTTGTGTATATGTCAGTTTGATGAGATTTTTATCGCCTGATAAAGAAGGTGAGGCTCGACTCGAATAGAAAGTGTGGGTGACAAAAGGATGGGGGTCACCTAACAAAGCCAGGATGAAAACTTGGGCTGAAAGATCCCATATATCCTCTCTGTCAGTGTCCCTGAATGAGACCAAAGATAAGGTATAAGTGTGTGCGTCTGTGTGTGTGTGTGTGTGTGTCTTTAAAAAGTAAGCTTACCTGAGGAGTTTGGCATCAAACACTTTCTCAACATCATGCAGGACCGTTGGCAGGTACTTCAGAGCAGCAACCTGATGACACACACACACAGAAGTAAATAGCTATAAATACTGCCTTAAAGTCTTGTGGAAGTTGGTGAATGGAAGGTGACTTTACCATCAAAGTCTCTCAGTGTGAGAAAAGATTGGTTACAATTTCACAAGACCACTTCTATGTCTGCCCCAACTTTTTGTGACTACTTCTGTTTGTAAGTCTGCCTCAGTGTCAGCAGTGCAAATCAGATAAAAAGCACAATAGTGATGCAGTCAGAATCAGACAGAGATTGGATTAGAGAAGTTGGAGCCTGAGAAGGAACAGGGAGATGAGACAGAGTCCAGCAGGAAAACGTCGAGACAGAAAGGCAGAAAAGGAGGAAACAAGGGTGAAGATAAAGATGTGGAGGAGCGCTAGGTGGTGAAGTATAGGTGAGGGGTGAGCGTGCGTGGTTACCATGAGCAGCAGAGTGGTGGTGTAGTCTGTTCTAATCAGGCTGTTGATGGACTAGAAAAGCTTCCTCAGCGACTCCTCAAACTCTGCCTGCTCCTTCCACTCATACAGCCTGGGGTAGGGGGGGCAAGAGAAAATTAATTGAAAAACAACAGGAAAAACAGAGATGGGCAGAAAGAAGGCATGTGGTGAATGTCGGAGAGCATGACGTGACATGATTATCAAGGGAGATGGCGATGAATGATGAATTGGTAAAAAAAAAAAAAAAAAAGAGATTAAGAAAGGAATTGAAAGCTGAAACAAAACAACAGAGGGGTAGGATAATGAGTGAGTGTGGGGCAAGTCGAGAGAGAATGAGAGACAAAGTCTCAAAACAAGGAGGAACAGACAGTACATTTAAGTTAATTGAAAATATGGATGGAGAATTACATGTTTTGTGCAAAAGAAATATAGAGAGAATAGAGTGTTTAGCACAAAACTAGTTTCATTTACATATGACAAGATGAAAACCTGTGAGTTAGATGGACAATTAATCCATGGAATAATTCACATTATACCACGGTCTGAGTGAATACTTGATTCTGATTGGCTGCAGGGTGTTCATTAAGTCCTGATAAAGGACACCTCTGTTCTAAATTAATGCACTTGCTCAGCTTGTATCTGTACCCAGTCACCTCGGCATTATAAATAAATTAATCTATTAAAAAAAGAATATTTCATTTTCAACAGTGTCCTTCAGTGTCTCATCCTCCCAACACCACAGGAAGGCAACTTTAACAAAAGCAGTAAGAGGCTACACTGTCTTTTTTTGCTATTTCATTTGCTATTTTCTGGCTTTCTGGCTCATAGATGAGCCAAACTCCGTGGAAACAGTCACTTCTGGAATCAGCATCAGAAATTCCTGATAACTGACACCTTGTCGGGCCTTTTTTCCTTATATAACGTTCCTTGCTTTCTTTCTTTCTTTGTTTCTACCTTTTTATTATCTAGCCTCTTTACATAAACCAGGTGTGAGCTCACGATGAGATTCTTGTCGTGACTCTAAGTGCATAACCCAAAGGAACAACATACTTATTAAGCTCAGGCTTCATCTCACTGTAGCTACATGGGAACCTTACAATACCAGGTCAGATTATGTGTAGCAGTCTTAAAGTCAAGTCAAGTTTTGTTTTTAATAAAAGTTTAAAAAGATTTCCAAGTTGGTAATGATGATGTTTTTGAAGTTATTTTCATCAAGCTAACGCTGCGTCTCCTTGCGCTAACTCAGAGCAATCTACGAACAAGTGAAATTACACCTAAATTACCGTGTTTCTACGGAAATGGGGCGTCAGCTGAATTGGCTGCAGCTCCAAACATCTTCTTTCAATTGAAGAGGTATTCAGCATGAATATTGCACTTCAACTCTCAAGTTAATATTAAATTTTACATATAAAGCTACTCAAAACTGTCATATTGCACAAGTGCATTAAAGCTTGATAGTACATGCTTGTAATCCAAGGCATAATATTCAATTATAGTGACACAGCAAAATGCAGTGTTATGTTGACAAGGCAAACATAAACATTGATAAGCACTGACGGCTGTGATTACAACAATCCTTCTGGCTTTAAAAAACTGGGTTGTCTTTGTTGCTGCTATTCACATCACATACAAAACACACACACACACACACACACACACACTTCTCTACCAACCCTTCAGTTCAACTTCCTCCACCCCTGGCAAACTTTTCTCCCATCCATCTCTCCACCCCCTTTTTTCCTGTCTCCTCACTATCTCTGCGGGATTCAGTGGAGCTGTGCAGTTGTTAATTACAATAGAAGTTATGAGTGCTGGAGGGAAGGATTAGCATGTGGCACACAGCAAATTTAGCATGTGGGGGGAGGGATTAGGCGGTAACACACAGAGGTATTATCACTGGGCTCTTTG
Organism: Naso annulatus; assembly: GCA_029783625.1. Classification (NCBI taxonomy): domain Eukaryota; kingdom Metazoa; phylum Chordata; class Actinopteri; order Acanthuriformes; family Acanthuridae; genus Naso; species Naso annulatus. The sequence goes on from JAPZDX010000025.1 coordinate 12,815,133, forward strand.
CAGAGTACAGTTATGATTACAGACGCATTGTCCTGCTTAATCCATCGGTTCTGTCCGTGCATGTACATGTGTGTGTGTATGTATGTGTCTGTGTGTGAGTGTGTGAGTGGAGAAATGATGTCTAGATATGTCATGGTCAGAGTTGCTGTAAAAAGCAGGTTGTCTCATGTACATATACACACTGCATGGCTGCCATTAAAACATTAAAGCATGTTACAGCCCTTGAGAGCACCACTTTAATCCAACTGAAAAGATGTATGTGTAACTAAAAATAACTACAGGCAACTTACACACACACACACACACACACACACACACACCACATAAATACAAGAACAAAATCATCTTAATATTATTTGAAAACATAGCGAAAAATGAAAGATTTATATGAAAAAAACATACAGAAAATAACTTGTTCATGCATTTATTTTCAGCAGGCTAAACTACTGCAACGGTGTCTTCACAGTTCTTAGTAAAAATCAATCAGACAGCTGCTGCTCATCCAGAATGTTGCTGCCTCACTAACACCAAGAAAGTGGAGCACATTACACCACTACTTAAATCACTGCACTGGTTCCCCGTGTGTCAAAGGATAGATTTTAAAATCTGTCTGTTTATGAGGCATGAAATGGTCTCAGGCCTAAATACATCTCTGATTTACTTGCACATTACGAAGCATTGAGACCCCTCAAGCTATCTGGAACAGGCTTACTCAGTATTTGTATAATTAAATGAAAGCAAGGTGAGGAACTGCTAGAACTTTAAGCTCATTTAAATCAGTTTCAATGTTTTCTTAATGCCTTAATTTGAATGTATTTCTGTGCCCCCGTAAAGACCTATAAATTGTTTCGTACCATTAAAAATGATCTCAAAATAATGAGAAGTCATTATAGCAATAAGATAACATAATTAAAAAGCAGATATGATAACTGGAAAAGATTTTGTAATCATAATAAGATGTCATAAGAAACTAATGTGATCATACTACATTAAAATATTTATTGCATCAATGAGAACAAGACCTTTAGATTAGATTACATCCTTTTCTGCTTCCGCAGAAAAGGAGTGAAGAAATTATGAGGAAAAATGAAGGAAACAGAGAAGTTGAGATTTTAAGATGAGGGATGGAAAGAAAAAAGAGGACGAGGGGAAGATGACACAAAGGAGAAATATAGAACACAGCAGGTGCTTGAGGCAAAGAGAAAAAGAAACAGATGAAACTGATGAACTAGACTACAGCGAAGTAATGAAAGCTATAGGGTGTGAAGGACAGAAAAGAGGTGAAGAAAAGAGTAAAATCTGGTACAGCGTGCCTTACATATTTCTCAGTAAACATCACAGGCTCCTAATAGACTTTGCATGAACACGAAGCCGCTTTGACAAGCTAATAAATCTTCAATGCCAACTACTTAACTATTAATGACTGCTAGTCCTGATGATGATAATGATGGAGTCTTACAGATGCACCTACAGTGCTGGTGACTCCCATGAATACCTGATACTTGTTGGCATAAAGAGGCCTCAGAAGGGGAAAAATATGAAGCGAAAACTTAAGATGCAAAACAAGTTGAAGTTGTCGGCAGCAGGTAGTTGGAGGACGACGGATAGAGGAGGAGAGAGAGGAAGAGAGAAGGAAAGAAAGATTTAACGGTTCACAGATACCCAAGGGAGGTTGGCGACTGGAGCACAGTCAATCGAGAAGCAGTGGAGCGATAATGTGATGTGCATGCGCACACACACATACACATACACACATACACATACACACACACATACACATACACATACACACACACACACACACACACACGCACAAACACACACAAACACAGATACTTAGAAATGTGCTGAAATGTACATGTGGGCTTTTGTACGCACGCACATAAACAAACACACTCACAATCAACCACT